>JASGXE010012438.1:0-73235 GCA_030068105.1 Sinentomon sp. SZTP_YWyxl
AGCGAATGTATCGAAGGCAGCGAATCACCACAATGAGAAGAAACCGAAGCAAATTGAAGGCAGGCATTTCACTCGGCGGAAGATTTCCATGGCGACAAAGGATGAAGCTGAACCTCTCACCCACCACCAGAGAAACTCAACAGGCTGGCAGTGCTCATAAGTTTCGCAATGGAAAATGTCCGACTTGCAGGCAGACATGGATGGCTTTGGCACATCGTGATCACGCCCGGCCTCTGCACAGAATCGGAACGCACATGTCTTCACTTGTGGCACCTCTGTGCTTGCTGCAATCGAAATAACAAAGCATTACATTGGAAATGACCACAAACTCAAAAGGCCACCTGACACAACCAGTAAAACCACATCCGGCTTTTCTCCTGAAAGGTATGCAAACCTCAACAACGGTGGTACCTTTTTTCTGGGCCACGGTGTATTGAAACTCATCAAAAAAAATCATTCCGTGCCCACCAATAGATGGTTAGGGCCAAGTCCTCCATTGTCTGCATTTCGAAGTGGTGAGGCCCCGCCCGCCGGTTACTCTTCATTTGTTGATATCTCGTTGGTTTCACCTGTGTTTGCAGTATTTGTTTCGAGCGGAAAAATTCAGAACACAAAAAAGCACTGTCTGTCGATATTCAAAGCAAGAGGCTACACACATTTGCAGGGATAGCCAACGTTCTCTATGGCACGACCGACTACGAGGCGATGTTTTTCGCTGTCGTTTTCCCAGATTTCTTAGCTGTACTTTCCTTCGAAGTCCATTTCGACGTTGACATTTTTTTGAAATTTTAAGATATTCGCACCAAGGTTAATATTGCCACTCACGGTTTGTTTTTTCTGAGAGTAGGTACCTAGATCATTCGATCCTCTTTCCTAACACTTGAATCGAATCCAAAATTCGCGAATTCGAATCCTGTGCGACTGAATATCCAAAATTCTCGAATCCGAATCCCGGAAATCGAATGAGAGATGAGAACGAAGTCCATAACCCGAATCCCGGAAATCGAATGAGAGATGAGAACGAAGTCCATAACAACAGGTGTCTAAAATCATGCCCATGTGCAGTTTGGATTAACCTTGGTTGGTACCTACCTACCAATTTATCATGCCATCATAGCATTTGACAGCAAGTGCTGGAAATGCCCTCCTTTTACGCATAGGCCTAGACAAGCATCGGCCCGTCGTTTCATGTTGGTGCCGTGAAAACCTGTTGCAGTTCTTCTTGTCGAGTGATGGCCGCGATGGCATCTCGGATTGCCTACTGTAATTCAGGCGACGTGTGTTGGTTGATGACAAATACCTTCAAACTTTTCCACAGAAACAAATGGGGGTCGTGAGGTCCAGCGACCGAGCATTATTTGATTGTCACAATTATCTGCCATGAACTGCATGGGAACCTAGTGATGTTGACTGTGTGTGCATGTGCATTGGAGCCATCTTGTTGAAATCATGCTGTTATCCATTCCCCTTGAGTCATTTGGGCCAGGAACGGGGTGAGCTGGCACTCGATAGCGTCAGGTATCAATGGTGTCTGCAAAGAAGATGGGCCCAACAATAATAATTCGTGTCTGGTTTAACTGCACACCATACTCCGATTTTTTTTGGAATGCGGGGGAAGCTCCCTGAACCCGTGGGGGTTTTAGGTTCTCCATATAAGTAGCCTAGTGTTCTGGGAGTTCACATAACCATGACAGATGGAACCACAACTCGTCTGTGAAGAAGGTGACTTTCAATAGTAAGATCAAGGTCAAGGGTGATTTTCGCTGCCATTTGTCTGGATAAAGTTTCATATCCACGTGCAGTAGGTATTGTATTGCTGCCTTGCAGTGTGATTAGGCGGGGCTGTCGTGGGCAGTGTTTTTCGAAAGGTTTGCCTGCTCCACCAAACACCTCACTGACTTCGACTCGACGGCTGTGTAATATTCTGTCTTGTGACTTGCATGTCCAACACTGTGTCTTAGTTTTGGCCACTTTTGGACAAACTGCTTGATTTCTCAAAAACGAGATTTTGTTGAATTGTGATTGCTATGCTTTTTTGTACAGCTCGCTATGCTTTTTTAACTTTGTCATTGTGACTGCTATACCTACTGCTCTCATGTTGGGACATCGTAGGTAGGTACCTACCTAACTATCTGCGTTGATGGCCCAGCTCCAGTCCTCTGTTTGCCTTTGTCCTTTGTCAATTTTCATTCGCACCCACAATTGGCAACCCACTCTCAGTTTTGCATATGTTGCTTCTGGCCAGGGTTGGAAAAAGATTACATCATCCATGGGGGCAATGCTCCCGGGATGGGTGATGCCTGACTGGTACAAAAGTGCCTACACTGCCCCTCAAAGTGGACATCACTTCATCTGGCAGAGCGCAGCAAAGTTAAACAGCCTTCAAATGTTTATTCATCACTTTATTTTCGCCTATTTGATCTTGCACTCTGTAGGTATTTGTATATCTTAGCTGCAGTTAGGAGCGTAATTTTTGAGGTTAGCTAAATTCCTGCCTTCATGGCTAGAAGGGACTATGTAGCGGATTCCAAGAACCCATTCTTTTCCACCCTTGATGATGATGTTGACGATGACACCTTCCTGAACCACCCCCAGTCTGGTAGGGGTGGATACATGCTGCCGAATCAACTGTCCAGAGAGCAGCAAAACCTCGAGGACAGGAAGATGCAGCTGCTCGAGAACAAAAGGCAGATCGAGCAGAGGACCCTTCAATCGGCACAAAGATCGCTCGGATTGCTGCACGAATCGGAGCAAGTTGGGATATCGACAGCAGAGGTTTGCACTTGTTGCATGAGTATTTTTGTTGCTCGTATGGTTCTGAGGGCTGAAGAGGGCATTATAAATTAGACAAGGGCGGTACTTGGTACTCTGCCACAGCTGAACAAATGATTCTTGTTTGTGATTTGTGTCTTCGGCTGTGGCAGAGTAAGTACAGCCCTTGCCTATTTATTTTTGTTGCTGTTCTTCCGCTGAAAAATTTGGCAGGTACCTACCTACCTATTATTGTTGGCATTCCTGAGATCTTCTATAAAAAAAAAAATAATATCATTGGCCTAACTTTGTTTGCTGCCTTTCTGCAGTCAGTCCAAGTGGTACTGGATGAAATTTGCTCCTGGTTGTCAAAAGATCCAGCATATATGCTCTGGCTATTTTGTGCTTTATGATGGTCCTACTCTCTCTGCAGGTCGTGTCTGCAGTCACTTTGCTCACTGCATTCAGACGTGACGTTGAGATGAATGACTGCATTGTATTTTTTGGTACCGGTAGCAGTGTGATGACTTGACTGCATTGTATTTTTTTGCTACCGGTAGCAGTTTTTAGCATGGATCAAACTTCACAATCTTTTTTTCACGGGCTTGTAAGTTGTAGTGGTATGTTTGAAGATCTTGGTTGACTGAAAAACCAAAAAATGACAATGATTGCCAAAAATGGATGGGCATTTTGGCCAACGACATGCGTTAGCAATTTTTTACTGTTGTTACCCTTCTGCCCTTTCGGCGTGTAAAGGTTTTTAGGCTGTAAGGTAAATTAAATCTTGGAAATTTTGCAAAAATGGTCGAAACTGATGGAAAATTTGCCTCTCTCATTGAAGCTGCTGAGAGACTTGTCCAAACCCTCGAGTCATAGGATACCCAGGGTTGCAAAAAATCGGGAGCATGGGAGCAATGCTCCCGGGGCGCATGAGAGCCGACCAGGATTGGAAAAAGTTTTTTTTTTTTTGACCAGGACCGAAATAACTTGCTGGCGAGCAAAGAAAAGCTTTTCGATTTTTGACACTGGGATCGAAGTGGTCTGGCAAGCAAAACAAAACTTTTCAGTTTTCAACCAAAATATGACCAAGCTCGAAAATCCGTGCTCCAGGGCTCCATGTGACTTTTTGCAGCCCTGGTCATAGCTATCACCCCAGGGTGATAGCTATGGTGTTTTTTGCATGTGGCAAATATCATCAAGATGGTGGGTGTTGTGGAGGTGATTATTCTGCAGGACAAATCTGCCCATCAGGACTCAGGAGTCAATTTGACTTCATTATATCAATCTGGAATCTGAAGAATTACGAGTACACTACTCAGGCCGGAGAGATCTCCGATGCTTTTTTTAAAACCACCGGTGAAAGTTGCGGATATCCACTTTTTCCGGGGGGAAGGGATCGATAATATCCTCAACTATATCCGGTGGTTTTGAAACAAGCAACAGAGATCTCTCCGGCCTTTTGGATTAACCTGGTAATCTCAGGGAAATCAGATTAGTAGACAGGGACGGCATGCAGAATTTAATGCCTAACAATGAAGAAACTTTAACCTGATAGGTAGGTAGGTACCGCTTCACACTGCTCTTTGGACAACAGTCACTGCAACCATAGAAACAGCCCGAATGCAACTCCTCACAATTTGTTTATTCTCATGCAGGATCTTGTCACGCAAAGGGAGCAACTTGAAAGGACTGAACAGAGACTGGATGACATCAACAGCAATCTCCGTATTAGTCAGAAACACATCCAATCAATAAAGGTAAGATGAATGAATTTTTGGATTATTTGGACAGTCATGTTCAATCAGCAGCTGGGTACATTTTGGTGCAACCGACATGATAAACGTTTCAGCTTTCCTTTTTAAAAAATCAACGCTAACCAAACATGATCAAACCACAATAGGTACTCACTGCCAACTGTTTGTTGTCAACCTACTTGATGGTGTCCACCTATTTCTTGGTCAGCATACTAGTTGATATCTGCCTTTCATGGCTAAAAACATCCAGATGGCGTTTCATGTCCACATGCAGCTGCTGATTGTGGGTAAAGTTCAAACGACATTTTCTTAACTGGGTCAGAATGAATTTTTTTGCAGTTTAAGGAAGATCCTTTTCAAGATCCATTGATACCTACCTGAAGTTCTTTGATCAAGGTCCTTTCTTTCTCCCACGTATCGAGAAATAGGTTATTATGTGACATATGCCTGCTCCTTTTGGCTCCATTGGCATGTTGCTAGATGCAACCCCATGTGCGAACGGTGTGTAAAAGTCTGGAATCTGTGCACATTCACTCCATGCCCATTGTTATCCATTGTTGGTAGGTACCTAAGTTACCCACCTAGGTATGTAATTTTGGGGAATCCATACGCCATTTATCGTTGCTGTGTGGCGTCATTTAAAATTGATAAATTTGCAAGAACCTGGTGGTTCTCATTTCTCCACGTTCGTTGAGGTGGTTTCCCTAGGATGTGCAGCACATGGACGTTCTTTGAACGTGCGCAGCGGGTTTCTTCAAGTGTGACATACTGTGCCTCACAACATCACATCCCAAGAGCGTAATCGACTAGGATTATCTACCTACTGTCTACCTTAGTTTGCACCCGGTATGCATACCCACTCAACCCAACATGGCCAGTGAGGTAATCAGTCACACCTTTTGAAAGTCGTCCCCTGTTTCAATCCAAATTTTCGGACAGCTGCGGTTGCCACATGACATGCATTTGTAAAGAAAGGGCGAAGTGGGCATAGTCTTCCAAACAGCCGGAGCTGATAATCTTGAGTGTATCTGCAAACTAAACTTTCACTTGTCATCAAATCAACAAATCATCATTTGAAACATGCTGTGTGCATGCTGCAAGCCAGCAGTCAATAAATTGAAAAATGCATGGGTGACATCTGGTGTTGTTCAAAACAAAGAAACATGTCAATTTCGGTGCCAAGTCTCCATTAAAGCAATAGGTACTCTGTTTCGGATATTGGGCAAAAGAAAGAAATCTGACAGAACAACAGTTCCTCTATTTAGTTTTCTAACTTTGTCGGCAAATGGTACCTGTGCATGGCACCAGCTGCAACAAGAATGATTTGCTGAAATTAATTTTGGCTTTAGCACTGGGTTGTCTGAACAAAAAAACAAAAAAGAACACCCAGGTATCCTGGGCATGTGTCAAAAACACACAATAAATTACTGGAATGGAAACGGGATATTTTGATTGTTGTTTTCTCCTGCATAATAAAATAGTTTTTTCGTCTGTCCTGCCTCTAGGTTTTTCGACTACTTCATATCTGATGAACTCATCTTTGATAACATTGAGTATTTTTTGTGTTTGTTGTCGCTCGTGCAGGATCTTTCATCCTGCTATTTGTGTGTGCACGAGAAAGACCGAACTGCTTTCCAAGCCCTCTGCTGTGGCACTTTCCAGCTATTCAGTGCACTTCTCAATTTCTCGGACACTCTCTAACCACTCTTGGCTCCTTCTGGGGGAAGGGGAAAGTCCCTGGATGTGGTCCAATAGTGAAAAAATGAGTAAAATTCAAAAATTTGAAATACAGTTTGGTCTACCTAATAAAATAAATTCTTTGAAATACAAATACAAATTTTCAAGGCGTTTTGAGCTTTTGGCCAAATTTCGTGTCACATCTGGAATTCCCACCTTCAATTATTGCAACATCGTGTTAGTTTCGAAAATTGGCTTTTTCGCCATACCTATCCTGGGTACTGTACACAGAAACAGTATGATTTTGAATATCAGGGCGATTTTGATCAAGAAATTCTTTTGCTTTAAGGTACCTACGAGGGGCGTTCAATAAGTTTCAGGCTTTGCATAGAAATTTTTATTTCATGGCGTTTTTCTCTCATGATATCAAAATTTGGTTTATTCTAAGAAACTGGTGTGAATTTCAGATTAATCCGATTCAAATTATTCATGTTATCGCTATTTGAAATGAATACACCTGAAGCAGCCAAAATGAACAATTTGCTCAAATGAGAAAGTGGCTTTTTCCAGAGGAACACAAAATTCATAAATCTGGCTCACTGAGCCCAAGTTCCGAGTGCAGAAATGCATAAATTCTTATTCAGCAATCTTCATTTCTGCTCTTCTGTAATTAGAACTTGGGCCCAGTGAGCCAGATTTATGAATTTTGTGTTCCTCTGGAAAAAGCCACTTTTGTCATTTGAGCAAATTGTTCATCATGTCCGCTTCGGGTGTATTCATTTCAAATAGCGATAACATGAATAATTTGAATCGGATTAATCTGAAATTCACACCAGTTTCTTAGAATAAACCAAATTTTGATATCATGAGAGAAAAACGCCATGAAATAAAAATTTCTATGCAAAGCCTGAAACATATTGAACGCCCCTCGTACCTACCTACCTATTTCCATCCACTTTGGTATTAGGCCTGCAATTCTGCATACGTAGGTACATATCCTTGTTTCGAATTTCACCTGGGCTCAATAACAATTATTGCTCCTGCATTACAGAGGCCTAATTTATTCCTTACGTCTTTTCCTTTTCTCCGTTTTTTCAGAGTGTTTTTGGCAGCATGAAAAACTATTTCAGCTCTGGCAAGACTCCTCCTCCTTCCACCAACACTGCCCAACCACGTTCTGTCGATAGCACACAAACTAGCCGAGCGTCGTCTGCTCTCACAAAGGCTGTAGACAGCACCAAGAACGAATTCACAAAAGGCACCTCTCATCCTGGTAAGTCTATCAAATAGGCCCTCAAGACAAGAGGTACTAGTACCTCTAGTCTAGTAAGGTAGTCTAAAAGTATGCTGTCCGGGCAGTGTCATGTTAAATTCTGTGATTGTCTGTGACGGAACCTTTTTGGCGCAGCGAGTATTTAGGTCCGCGCAGTGCCTTGGGTTTTCTGGTTTGCAAAATTTATTTTTCCACTTTGGAACATCCGTGAATGTCATGGAGTTGACGTGACCACTGGGAAATCATGGAATGCCACTGATGTAGGTATGTCTGAAATCACTGAAAATTCCAAGTACTGAGATGTATCGGTAGGTCACTTAGCAGAAGAAACTGAAACAACTAACATCTATTTCAGCACGTGCACCACGAACGTCAGAATCACAAGGAAAAGACATAATAAAGCCAGTTTTCGTTCGTAACTTACAAGAATAAATTTGCTACATTTCGGTCCCACGCACGTGGACCTTTCTCAAGCGGTGTTGGTATCACACTGATCGGATTGTCCTTTTCTGCATTCGCTGGGATGATGGGGTTGGTTTCTATGCTTCTAACTAACATCTAAAATCCCAACCAAGGTTGAAACCGAAAAGGTGAAAAATAAAAAATGTGTAGGTAATGTTCAAATATTAATGGAAAGGGTCGCGCAGGATGGGCTGAAACGACAAAATGGCAATTAACAGATCAAGAGGGCCATGTGAATTGAAAATTGACAAAGAGTGGGTCAACACTTTGTCAATTTTTTAGATGCAGGAGGTTACCTGGTAGGTATGTCTCCTGCACACTAATAAAATGTGAATTTGGATAGCCATGCAGATGATGGGCTGTCGCATGAGAAAGTTGCTCACCCAAACTGGTGGTTTGCCTCAATTTTTCTGCGCCCATCAGAAAAATGTTGGAGCATGAAAAATTTTAGTCCAACCATATCTGCATTACGCCTTAGGACTTGTCGGCTAATTTCTGTGGTGTATAGATTTCACAGCTCATAGACGTTATAAGTGCCGCAGTTATAGCCAAAAGAGATCACACTAACTGACAAGAGTGGTCGTATGGGATGACTTGATGGCAAAATAGGCACACATTATTGGTTTGAAAAACCCATGTTCTAGGTGACGTTGGCCACACAGTTGACAGTAGTGGGTCATGACAGTAAGAAAGAGTTGAACTGGTTCCGTGGAGAAAGAAAAGCTGTTGGTGTGATGCTTTCTCATGGGTTGTTAATCAATTTTTCTACCTTTTCTTGTCCTTGAGGCAAAAATTACTCTTGCATTTCCAAATTTGAATACGGTGTTGTGATCGGTGCAAAAATTGTAGGTGGGAGCTCTGGAAGCGCTCGTTATTCCCCGCCTAATGGGTTTGGGTATGGCTTGCAGCTGTAAATCCCCTGAACCCTTGGCATTTCACAGCCCAAAATTACGAAAATGTGCTCCCTGCGAAAATGCGAGCTCTTGCTTGGAGCTCCGTGGGAGCACTTTTTGCCGTAGGCAAATGAAAGTGGTGCTTTGTGTAGGAAACTTTAATTTCTACTCCTGTGATTTTCCATTTAAAACCCATTGTTGTTAGGCCTTAACAATATTTTTCATTTCTCTGTTTTCGCTTAGCTCCCTTTAATTTGTCACAAGGGATTTTTGCTCTGTGGAAGCACTGCCTGTTCCCATTAAAATTTGTTCTTTTGGCCTAAGTCCTAATACGAATATGTAGGTACTTATTTTTATCTTCCTACTTTTTTGTCGTTTTAGTCAGTTTCAGTAAATTTGTCCTTTGTTGTATGTTTCCAATTTTTTTTCACCATGACTTGGCCCGTGAATGCATACCTGAAGCCGGTATTGGTTTTGCCAGCATACCTGAAGCCTGTATTGGTTTTGCCATTGTTGATACCTAATGGCTTTGAAATAGTCATAAAAAATGCATCCTTGGCTTTTTGCAGTTTATCGTTGGTGGGTCATCGTTGGTGGGCATGAAAACTTGGATTTGATTTTCAATCTCATTTCACAGTTTTTTCTCCACAATTATCGCTGGGGACCAATAATTATCGCTGGGGGCAATGGGCCCCCAGCGGCTCGCTTGCCCCCTCCTGACATGTGCTGTTGGCTCCCCTGGTGGCAAATCTGGCCTCTGGAACACCAATTTTGTCCCCCAAATGAACCTGAAAACATCAAAATTTCTTCAGATTTTGGGGGGCTCTGCCCCCAGACCCTCCATCAGGGGCTCTTCACCTTGGAACCCCGATTGGGCACTGCCACAGACAGTGGCGTAGGTAGGGGGAGGGCGGGGGGGCGGCCGCCCCCCCAAACACAACTGTCAATGTGTAGATAAAATGCTTTTGAAACTGAAATTGAAAGAAAAAAATCGAGATTTTGACATTTTCTCAACTTTTCATTTTTTTTCGCTGTGCGTGGACCTGAAAATGGAGCAGGTAGATATTTACTTTGCATCAAGACTTGTGAATTCCGCCAGTGACGCACCTGAGGTGGCAGGAGGTGAGAATCCCCAGAGCACAGATCAGTGCGAAAAAGTCTGTGGGAGGCCCAGGGAGTGATTTTCAGGAACCTGAAATTCACTAATTGCTTTGGACCTATAGTGAGTCATGACAGTAAGAATTGACCCCCAAGACCCCCCACAATTGGGGGACGCCAGCTCACTCGCCTCTCCGCCCTCCCCTTGCCAAAATCCTGCCTACGCCACTGGCCACAGACCCCGATCACTCGGAGGCTCCGCTCTCATACCACACATCTGGGCTGCACCCAAATCTTCTGGAATATCTGGAAAAGCACTGCAATTCACATTTTTGTGGCAACCTTGTTTTTTGTCCTTATTTCTCCAATCTGTCCTTATTTTTTCAAAAAATGATTTTGGATGAGAACCCTGATTTTTGCTAATTCCCTTTTTCAAGAAACCGTTCCTGTCCCTTGGGCACTGGCTCTTATTTATATCTGCCACAGTTATGCACTCATTGTTTTTCTTTTTCCAGGTCTAAGAACTCGTGGTGTGTTTGACGATGATGGTGATTCTTATACTTCTTCAGGCAAGCAGAAATCTGTGGACGAACAGTTGGATAACAATCTGTGTAAGTTGCCAGCAGTTATTGTTTCATTTTGGTCTTTAATTTTTAAAATGTACGAAGGGTGTTCAAGTTCCAGTGAGCTTTAGCCTGTTGTACTTGTCCAAGTCTTTTCTTCTTTTGCACACTTTGACATTGATCTTTCAATGGGTTCCAGTCAAAAATTCAATTCCATGATGTGCATAGTTTCTTTTCTGGTGTTGATTTATGTCTTATAAAACGTCAAGTATGTCCGCCTCCGTTTCCTGGCATTCTGGCTGAATTTGTGCCAGATGAAGCATCGCAGTCTGACATGATTTTTGACTCACAGTGGCCAATTAAATACTCGTAAAAGAAAGCATGATGACTAGAAAGCCAGAGGCTGTGTGATCACATTCCATGCTAAATGCATGAGCTGCAAGGTATGGGTATGCCTAAACGTCCTTGGGAGGTTGGTTGGGGTCGTTTTTTGGGGTTATCAGGGATTTGTTCTGGGGGATTGACTAAAACATGGAAAAACCAGCATCAACCAACATCATGAATTCTTGGTCCAGAAAGTACCTAAGATAGGAAATAAATTGGAAAATCGAGGGAAGGTCCCAAAAGACCCCCTTTCCCAAATGTCTGCACCCTTGCTTTGAAAAACAAGGTTGGAGTTGATGCATTTCTTGACCTCGACATGAAAATACTGCTCAGTCATGCCTTTTTTGCACACTGGCACCAGCAGATTACATTCTTTCCCAACCTTGGCTAAAGAAAACCATTGGGTGCACCTTCAAAATGCCATGGAGCTGAAAGCGGCAGCGGATGAGTTGCTTTTCGATGCCTCAGGAGGGCTGGTGAAGTCGATCCAGAGATGGCAGAAAGGTGCCTATTTGGTAGGGAACTAATTAGAGAAGGTCTAGATGGTGCACCAAATTTAAACTCTGAAATCCATCGATCACTTGCCAAAGCTCACTGGAACTTGAACACCCTTCGCAGGTAGGCCTGACATCTCTGCGTCAGGCTCGCGTCTCTGGGCTCTGCTTTTCTTAATTTTGATGGTAATAATCCTTGAGAAGGATTGCCGGTCACTTTTGGTACAGTCATCGAAACAATGATGAAGTCTCAAATAAAGAGAGGGCCCCTGCAGCTATGTGCAAAATTCATTTGCCTTCCTGCTATGCAGATTGCGTTCTTTCAGTACAATGCCGATGTTTTTCTCTGTCAGCCTGAATGCATAGTGGGAAATTCTGAGGCATGCGCCTCCCTGATGTATCTTTAATCCTGGAGAATGAGTGTAAAGTGTATGAGTGTAATCCCGAAGATGGACCTAATTTTCGAAACACGATGACTGTAGCAGTTCGTGAAGCATAATTCGACGTCATTCAGAATGGATCACGTTTTGCTTGACGATCGATGTCAATCATTTGCTAACTTTTCCAAGAAGACCTGCAAAAAATCCGTCAGCCCATTTAACTCTGTTAGGGAGTCATTATTGTTTTTCTAGCTGTACCCGCACAGCTTACATATTTGTAATGAATCCATGTGTTGTTTTTTGTTTTTCCTTGTTGTCCCTGCTTAAGGGGAGAGACCACTCGTGAAAATGAAAAAAATGAGTTTATTTTTATTTTTTGCATTTTTGGAAATTTAGCCATTTTATAGATTAGACTCTGCTCTTTATTTTTTACTCTACATTTTTTTATATCTTTAGTCATTTTTTGACTATGCTGTTGGCATGCGAGAGTCCATTGGCATAACTGCTTTGCCGAAAAATTTCAAGATACTATTTCCGCAAGTTTTTAAAATGAACTTAGGTAATTCAGATTGACAGGGCTCATAATAAAATGATCCATTTCCCACATTTTTGTCTTTACATATTCCAAAATTTTGCCAGAACTTGAGTTATTTTGAACTTTACCGAACTTTCGCTCTCAAACGCCTACTTCCGTAAGATGAAAAAGCAAAATTTTTTTAAATCTTCAATCCAATAAATCTCAGGTTCAGTTTTCCGGATGATCCGTCTTCCGGAGAACTTTTCTCAGCCATTTCTATCTTGATTTAGGCTAGGTGAAAATTTGGTCACTTAATCAAAATTTTGTGTAGAAAAGGACTGTCAGATCAGATTTTTAAAATCTGCCTTAGTTTTCATTCTACAGCTAATTTTGTCCTCAAAAGCAAGAAATTTCAACGGAAAAGGGGCACAGTAAACATTCAGCCTTCGTAGAGGTGAAACAAGACAAAAATTGAAAAATCTGCTCTAAGTTTTGTTTTTCTGACTTTTTTGAGTTGTTTGGTGCAAAAAAAACTGATCCATGACTTTTCAAGCTCTGTCGAAGTTCATCGCAAATGACTCTTCCTCAACTCCGTTTGGATGGATTTTATACTGAACGGTGCACACTATCAAAACTAAATTTTGCAGGCATATTTTTCTGCTAATGGGACACATTTGTGCCAAATTTGACAGCTCTATCATCATTGGAACAAAAAAACACCTCCACGACTGGTCTCTCCCCTTATGCATTGAGGTCATGTGTTTCCTTCAAGAATATTGTGCACATCTTTTTATACCTAGATAGATCATGGGCACTGCTTGCTGGACTGTTTGTCAAGCATCACTCTTGTGGGGGTGGCACTTAAAAGGGCCTCGGCTTTGGGTATGTTTTCCGGACGCAGCTTGGGCATCAAATACGGAACATGTTCTCCATTACAATACACAATTAAGCTGCAGCTCAAATTCCTGCCTGGCATTCACAAGTTGTGGATGGGAAAAATGCTCATTGGCTGGCCGGAAGTCAATGGAAAATGGGGGTTTCACAGAACGCCCCAAGATGGTCCCCCGAACATATTCATTTCTGTTCGAAACCATCATCTTGTTTCTTTGGAAGTGTGATGCTGGTACTTTCCACATTTTGGTGAAAAATGCCACTTTTGTTATGCCAATGTTGACCGCAAGTTGCACACGAACTGGCAACATTACTGGCCTCGACCCACAGACCGCGGTGTATTTCGTACACCATGATCACCGACTGCATCGAGGCGTTAGGAAAAGCCGCTTGGATTTTTAGATGGTGACAGACAGCCCAACCAACTCACACTTTTACGCATTTGCAGGCTTCAGACTGAGTCCGGGGGAAAACTCCAGGAGCGCAGTAAGCAACACCATTAATTTCCACCACGTCCAACCTTTGTCCCCTGGGCAGTAGTCTTCGTAACTTCCCGGGAATTTACTTCGCAGAAATATTCCTTTTTGGGAATTTTGGGAACTGAAAATTCCTGGGAATATTCCCCCATTGGGGATTTTAGGAACATTCCCAGAATTTCTGGGAATATTACAACTTTTAGGGAATTTTTGGAATATTCCTAAATTTTTTCAACCTCAAATAGTTTGTGGTTGCTAATCGAGAACAAACCTAGGTTTTTACCAGTCTCAATGGAAATAATGAGTCATTTCACCACCACCTGCAGACCAGTGAGAAAGACTGTTGTTAAAATGTTAGCCGAAAAAGGCATGAAAACAAAAATGTTTCAAATAATGTTGTTTGTTGTTGAGGTAGGCAAGCAAAAGTAGCAAAAAGATCTGAGGCAAGAGGGAATAGTTTGGGAGAGTAGCCTCCCCCTTCACAGCGGAAATTGCACTTATCAAGTGCAACCCCTTCCGGCTTACCATACCCCCTTTACGAGGGTTGTTGAATAAGTTTCTGCCTTTGCAATGAAATTCTTGTTTCTTTTTTGGAGATTTTCTCCCATGGCAAAAATATCTGATCAATTTGGAAGTTATCAGAGTGATTTCTAGGTAGATCAATCCACTGTAAAGCCTTCAATAGCACAATAAACACGAGTGTCCCTCAAAAATGAACAATAAGAGTAAGAAATGGAACTTTTAAACAGGAACACAAGATTCGTTGATCCGACTGATTCGAGGCAAAAATGTTATTTTTTCTGTGTGTAAATGAGGTTCCCGCCAACGGTACAGACAGCAAGCACGTGTGTATGCAATCAGAACACAGGCTTTGCACTCTGGGTCTTTTGGATTTTGTGTCTTGGTTAACAGGTCCTTTAATCAATAATTATTGTTCAGTTTGTTCAATTTTGCTGCCTCTGGTACTTTTTTAAAATTGTGATAAAATTAATAATTTGCATCGGATTGATCCAGAAATCACCTGATAACTTCCAAATTGATCAGATTATAATGCAGTGGGATAAAAACTCTCAAAAAACATTAGTTTCTGTGCTAAGGCAGAAACTTATTCAACAACCCTCGTATGCCCAACCTCGGCTGTACCCACTCAAGGCGAAAAAAACTCAAAGCAGGTAAGAAAACCAAAACGAGACCAGTGATCCCGTGTGTTAAATAGTGAACAATAATTAAAGCAAGAATTTTGTGAACACACAGGGTGCTCCTAATTTACCACCAAAGCATATCTCCAAAATGGAGGGTCTGAGTGAGTTTGTCACTGAACATGTTTCATTCCTACGGACATTAGGAACATGTCCAATCAATTGTTTCCAGAAATTTAGGGCGAGCCTGTATTTTCCGGGACACCTGGGCATTATTGTGAATCCTTATGAGAACTTTCTAAATGTAGGTAGGTAACCTTGGAAATGTTGACAGTGGAAAACAGATTGAATATCAAAAATAGATTGGAAATATTCCAGGCACTTTCCATTCTATTGGAAAGTCCTCGGAATTTTGGGTATATTTCCGTTAATTTTGAGAATATTCCCAAAAACTTTGGAAATGATCCCTTGGGAAATTTTTTCACTCGAAAACAAGCAAAGAAACCAATACGAGACTGGAAATATTCCCATTTTCAATTAAATTTTCCAGGAATTTTGGGAATATTCCTTCAGGAACTTTCCCAGAGGGCCAGGAATATTCCAGGAATCTTGGAAATATTCCCTCACTCCAAACGCTACTGGGCGGTGTGTTCAGAGCATTGAACCCCCCACTGGGAGGCTCCTGGCCCCCCTCAACTGGGTGACAGCCCTGCTGACCCCCTATCCTTCATGCACCTTCCCCCCCAAAAAGCCCTTTACCGCCACCCCAGGGTTCCCTATCTTGCCCATCCCTGGTGCCACCCCCTCGTCGGTTGGTAAAACGTGGATGCATGAGCTGTTTGTATGGATCCGCTTATTGTTTGCAAAAAATTGATGCATAAAATTCCACTCGTTGACTGCAAAAATTGGATGGGCCCAAAAATTAGGTGCTTGCTGTTCCGAGTCACTGGCTGCAAAGAAAACTGATTGGTCTAACACTAACACACTTGGCATGTGGATGACTAGAAAAGAAAATGGGCTGTTCAATTTTACCACTGATCTTCTTCTGCTCTGACCAATGAAATTATCTTCACATATTTTTCCCAGCTGACATGGCAAACTCACTGTCTCGGCTGAAAGGTCTTGCCCGTGGCCTGGAGACCGAGATCGATGAACAAAACGAGCTGCTGGACAGGGTGCAAAGTAAAGCTGACGGCGTCGATATCAGGATACAGCGGCAAAACAAAGACATGCGTCACATTCTGAAGAAATAATAAGCTGCTCCTTTCTATCTTTAATAAGCTGTCCATTTTTGTGTGATTGGGTTGCTTGAGGCTTTTGTCTGTGTGCTCCAATGGGGGACACGTTCTTCCAAAAGTAGATACCTACACCTTACAAACTTCCTGCCAACTTCCTGGGCATTTTGGTGATTCACCTCCTTTTTTTTCGATTCTTATCTTTATTTTTTTTTTTCTAGCCATAACTTTAATTTTGAAAGCGTAGCCTTCCATGAAAATACTTTTTAGAGTATAACGAATCACCAAGCATTAGTTGTCTCATGTATTTGAGAGCTGCTGGCCGGGCCAGCAGCTCTCATATCAGTGGCACACCAGGGCTTAAAGTGGAAAGGAAAAAGGACCGGAACTCTATTTTCGGAAAAGGGACCAACAGTTAGGGGCGTCATTCCAGAATTTCGCAGGGGGGCACTTTTTGGGAATCAACTGGGCACAGACCCAGTCGGGGGGTCTGGGTTGGAGCCCCAGTGGGCAAAGACGCTGGTGGGTGGTTGTGACATCGCCAAAGAGCAGGCATGGAATCCACAGACATCTTAAAAAATGGGTTTGACACTCGAGAAGGATGGGGGCCATGCTCAGCGTGTTCAGAGATGTCAGATGGGAGATGAAAAAGGACTGCCGGAGCTCAGCTCCTGCGGCTGCAGGGACGGCCGGAGCTCTTTCCGTAGTGCTCCGGCACACTTTAAGCCCTGTGGCGCACATGGAGGAGTTTCCATTGGCGGCTTCGCCAACGCCCAGCAATCTTTGTCATTGCAAAACCCGTTTTTAGGAGTGCAATGGACCCAATTTGGGACATTCAGAAAACTGTACTTTTTGGCTGGAAATACAAGCCAGCTTTCACATTCCGTTCGCCAAGTTGGACCTTTGTGGTTCCTTGATCCACAGTTCCACAAAACACCATCCAACATCCCTCGGGACTCACTTGACTCTGGGTGGAATGCTAATTTGTTTGCCATCCCACTTCTGGTTCGTTGAAGGAACCATCATTTTGATAGGTACCTGGTGTCGAGGACGCCTGGGTGATGGAGATAGGTGTCGAGACACCCAGGTGATGAGGATATGTGTCGAGGATGCTCAGGTGATAAGGATAGGTGTCAACGGAAGTCAAACTGGTTGCTGGCCAGAAAAAAAGATTAAAGCAAAAATTCTTGATAAACTAAACTTCTTCAATAAACTTCCTCAACTCCTAACTTCCTCAATAAACTTCTTCATTTCATTTGTTGTTTCTTCAACCGAGAGGGAAGTGTTCGGGGTGCATTTTTGCCTCTTCATCTTTATCCCTTTCAGTGAAATGAAGTCCGCATTTTTAACTTACCATAAAGTCTTTGAAGTCAGCTTACCAAAAAGTCTCAGCGGAGAGATCATGGCGTGGTTAACGCTAACTCTGGAGGTCTAATCCAGTAGAAAAAATTTGCCTCGCATTAGATTTACACCTAGAATTAGCGTTACCGCGTTCATGATCTCTCCGCTGTTTGAAGTCCAAGCCCTCTTGCAACAGAAAACTTGATGCACAAGCCTGACTACAGGCAGCATGCGTTTTTCGACTGGGTTTTATGTTGGTCCTTTTTGGGAGAAGCCTCGAGCAACCCACATCCATGTGTGTATCTATACTTTATCACTTTATCATGAAAATTATGGTAGGTACCTACATATGTTACATGTTATGTATAGGCCAATAGGTTATTTTTAAGAAAATTATTTCAGTAGACTTGATAATGTCATAACCCAGCTGAATGTCATAACCCAGCTGATTGAATTTACAGAAAGAGACCCTTGGGTGTGCCAGACGTCGTGCAAAAAGGATGCAGCTGTCGGAATTAGGAAGCTGCAAAATGAGTGAAACTGTGTTTGGTGTGCATTGTCCGGGAGTGTTTTCTGGCAGTCTAGCGGCAATTTCCGCCAAGCTAACGAGGATACATGCTGCACAAAAGCTGGGCCTGCCCTGTGATGTTGCCATGAACAGCTGGGTGCAGCTGTGCCAGTCGTTTTTGCACCACTTCCACTTCTGGTGCACCCTTATTTTTCACAAGTCTGTGATATCATTTTATTGCTTGCTTAACATGGACACCTTTCCCATGATCGGTGATCATTTCTTCCATTTTCTTCTCATTTCATTCCTGTATTGATTTCGAGCTCTCGTAAACCTTGGTCAAATGCATATTTCTTATATCAGGACCTTTCCTACTCATACTTCTTTCGGGATCAGTCAAAGATCAAATTACCTTCAGATCTTCAGATAATACAGGGTGTTCCATAAAAAGAGGCCCCTCGTGTTTTATGTTTTGTTTCGTTTTTTTTCTGTGGGTCCAGTTCTGCGTCAGAAAATCCAGGCAGGTTTGGTTGTCTCGAAACATTGTGTTTCCTGTTGCATGGTGTTCAACGGACATGGTGTTCAGAGTCTGGGCGAGGCGGGACTGTTGAGCAAGGTGTCGGACTGATTTTTGCTGCTGCCCTGGATGCGGTTGCCGAAGTCCTCTACCCCTCCCTCCAAGTGTTCGGGTTCTCCTTCCCGGGCTCGAGCTGACTGCCACCACTTCACACCCACCATCGGGGCGATGTTTGGTGCCATTTTGCTACCATATTTCGCAAGGTCTCATCACTCGTGCAGGACTGCGCACATTTTTCTTCAAAGTCTTCAAGACTGCTCAGTCCGAACCTCGCTTCACAGAGTTCTCGGCCACAACTAACGCTTTTGAGCAACAGGGAACACCATGTCAAGCAATGCCAAATCTTCAAGCCAGCCTGCCCAAGCATGCAAAAAAAGCCAAAAATTGAAATCACAACAAACACCATGGGGCCTCTTAAGTGGAACACCCTGTACATTGTGTGGAATAAACGATTGCTATGCTGCAAGCGAGCACCACGACACCCAGCAATGAAAACATCCTGCCACATGAACAACTGATCCACCTTTTGGCCGTGCTGGGTATCTTGTGTCTGTTCCTGCACCAGATCCACCATCACCTTAGCTGTTGTGTGTACAGCATCGGGAAAATTAATGGAGCCACTAACGTAAATTAAATGGCAGAAATGGTGTTGCCTCCGAAACTTTCCTTTACTTGCGTCCTTTTTTTCTGAAAGAAAAAAGTGTAGTGTTTCATCAACATGTTGTGACATGTGTTTCACAAGTTTTGTTTCAACAATTTTATTGCAAAAAACACTTTCGATTTTTTTCTTCTTCATTTGGTTGGATAACAAAAGAAAAACTTTGGTGCTAAATTTTCGTCGTGGAATCAAAAATATTGACTACCGAAACTGCATTTAAATTGCATGTGTGTTCCATGAATTTTCCCGGCACTACGCTCTGTTGCAGCGACACGTCCTCGGTTAGATAACCTGAACGGATTGCACCAGTCGAAATAAAGTTCTGTGAAGTGTTTCATGTTGGTCCTTAAAGTGCATAACACCCATTCTGAAAGCTGTGCAACAATTTCCTGCTGCACGACAACCCATTGCTCAGGATCATTTCTTGGCTTCAGCTCGTGCTGTTCTTGGCGCTGCACTTGCCTAGAGATTCTTCTTCAAAATATGAAAAAATCGTTTGAAATCCTTATAAAAATGTGAAACGTAAAAACGGCAGCTAATCCCTCCCTATTCTTAGCCCGAAATGTGCCTTAGAAGTTGAGACAAGATTCATTGCCATGATGATCAGCTTGAGTCCAAATGACTGAGGGCACAAAAATTTTAGGTGAAGCATAGAGTTGCTTTTTTCCAGTTCAGGTTACTTTTTGATGACTTCAGTCATATTTCTGACATTTTTCAGGGGGGGGGGGGTTTTCGCTGAGAACTACCCAGGTGCCATTTTCACCTTTGCAAGATATGGAGTGCCTTTTTCACACTTTCAAACCAGACAACCTCATATCTGGCAAAGGCAAAAAGTGTATACCTCATACTTGGCAAAGACAAAAAGGGCACCTCATATGAGGTTGTCTGGTTTCTTATGTTTCTGGCCTTCTCATTCTTACTTCATTTTTTCAGTTGGGGATTGTTTTTCAATTATGAATTTGGTATTATTGTATTTTTGTCGCAGCTGCCATCACAAAGGGTACAAACATAATCTACCTTTACATTGCACTCCGCTAGTCTGTGCACATCGGTGTGAATTATTTTTAACTTAGGGACCTTTATTCTGAATGACATGGGTGTGCTGCAAAACACTCTGGCATTCATATCACGCGTGAACCTGGATCAATGAAGCCAGTGGAAATCAGATGGCCTCTGAATTAACCACTCCTCTGGAAATTTCTGTGTTTGAAGGCTCGCTGCGATCACTGTATTTTTTCATATTTGGCACTGGGTTTGTATTTGTTTGTGTGTTTGAGCATGTTTGTTGATTTTTAATGGCTTTGGTGATTTAGGTTGGTCAAGGTTTGGGTGTGTAGTGTGCACTGACTGCAAAAAGTACAGTCCTGTAAAGCCGTGGGACTGAACAGAGGCCGTGGCCCTCGTTGCATCATGGGTTGGAGGAACATAGAACAATAGCGTGACAGTGATTTTGATACCAGTTCATGTTTTAATATTTAGTTTGTGGAGAGCTCACATCAGCAGAGAAAGAGCCACTTGAATGAGAGCACAGATCGGTTGGTACATTTGAATTTTTTTATCTTTATGAGTCCATCTGCCAGACATAGATACCTGCTAGGAGTTCTTCTTGTCCAAAACAATGTCAGGGAACTTTTTGTTCAATTTTTACGGCACTGCAAAATTTTGTCGATTGACAGACCATGATGTGATGCCCGAAGGATTCAAACTGTGTCAAAAATGAAAATGAAATGCTCCAGCCCCCCATTTCAGAGATATGGCACCCCAAAAGTTTGTCAACCATATCCTGCATGGCTGACAAAATGTACCAATATGACCAATGATCGTGACGAAGATCAAGGGCCGAGTTGCAACAACTCGTGCGGTTCTTGTGTGGATAGTGGTTTCTTGGATTCCATGATGTTTCTCCTCAGTTTATTGGAATTCTCTGATAGCATACCATAACAACCACGAGATTTATGATGGTGGTTCAAATTGTTCTGAGCTTTTTTTAATGTTCCGAATAAACTGAATCAGTGGATTGCACTTTTCCACCAGAGTTTGCATTATGGTTGATCGCTCTTCCTTAAATTCTCCACATCCTTTTTTTACCACAAACTTCTGTCTATGTACAGGGAGGCACAATGATTCCATCCCTCACACTGGGTGCTCCAAAGCCTTTAACAAGGTTAAGATGATGATGCTGATTCCCTTCTCAAAATTCAACCATTTGCAAAGAAGAGGTGCCTAATGCATCGGGCATGGACGGGGCGAATTCTGGGGAACAGGGTGGAAAGTATTGGTGGCTATCAAAGGGAGCCCAGCGAAAGCTGGTCAAAAACAGGGTGCATCAAAGGTGTTGCAATACAATTTCTTCAATAATTGTGAGGGAATTCTCTGATCATGATGCCCCATGTGTGCAGACAGTCATCAGGAACTGTTCCAGAAAGGTTTTAAGAGATAGGCTCCTGCCCACAACACAAAAAAACTCCATGGCTGGTTGAACCAGGAGTTTGAACAGGAGGAGAACCCTCTTCTACGGCAATTTGCTGGAACTCTGAGTACAACAAGTTGTCAATCTTTTATTGTCCAAAAACTGGAAAATCCATCACCAACCACCCAGTGGTGCAATGGTAAAACTTCGCAAAAACCATACGCTACCCACACACACAATGGGTATAAATTTAGCCAACCCATACGCCCAATGTAAAATCATTGGGCTATTTTCTTTTCAGGCCACCTCTGCAACCACCCCAATCTCCTCACCTTTTCAGCGATGCACTTCATACTCTACCGCAGCCTGCAAAAACCCCTGCATAGGGCTAACAGTTTAATTCCCAGGACGAAATAATGCTGGAAAAATGCACGGAACCTGATTGGTGTGATGGAGGTAATCGTGAGCATCACTGTAGGTTGGCAAACATGCTTGGCCAACGACAAAGGGTACGAGCATGTTGGGCTGTAAAAGCCCACACTAAACTCAGACTTGTACCTACCAGCCACTGACCCCACATCATTCAACAAAGAAAAAAAAAGTTCGAAAGCTCAGAACTTTTTGAACCACCCTCATACTTTTGCGATGCAATACCTAGGTACCTACATGTTTAAGTAAAACCAATCTTTTTATTGTGTTAATATGAAATTATTATTGTACTCGCATGTAGCTTATGTAAAAGTGAACATTGTAAATTGCTTTGGGGATACTGAAGTATGTTGATTAAAATCCAATATTTTATGTGAGCAGGGTAGTTGTTTTTTCCCGCTAACTTTTCGGTGTACAGCGGCGAGAAATTTAATAGTACCACATATGGTCTCTTTTCTCTCTCGACTTTTCAGGGAAATCTCGATCCCATCAAAATGGGTCATTCGTCACTGATTTGACGCATATTTCCGTGCTAAAATCCGAAATCTTGAATCTGAAAACAACACAACTCTCCCAGTTTCTTTGAAAGATCGAAAAACCGGCGTGTACTTATGGCACGAGTAATTTTCTCACCACTGTACATGTGTCGCATCACACATGTTTTGATGCTGACGCCCACATCACATGTTTTGCCATGTTTGAAAGATGTCAACAAGATTGGTTAAGAAAAGTGTGAAATCTGTTTGAAACTTTACAAGCAATAACTTTCCAAATTCCGAATGTGTCCTTCTCCAAGTTGGATTTCCGCGCATTTGAAGCAACACGTTTTGGACTTGGACATTCACCTGACCCAGTTCACGACCACAAAAAGTCACTGTCTGGTGATTGAGCCATGGCTGTGGAATGCCTGGTATGTCTCCGTCTCTCTTGGGATTTTGTAAAGAAAGGATGACATCAAAAAGTGTAGTGGGATTGACAGTGATTTCATTGGTGGACACTCAGTTTCGATGAGAATCATCCTGTGAACAGATGATTGTCAGCATTCAAATGCATAGGCACCTTTTTCTTGACCCTTTCGTTCCTTCACCTGATTATTCGAAAGACCTTTTTTTACCACGTTCCGGAGGACCATATAAAATATTTACAGCCAGGGTTTTAGCCACCTGGTCTGAGTCACATTTTGATAAACCCAATGCAAGGTGTGCAAAAAGTGATGCACCAATGGGGCGAGGGTCGTTCATTTGATGCAATTGTTCCAAGCGACCTGCCCCATTCCTGGCATTCGGAAGGTCCGTGTTCTAAAGCGGCCAGAGCACAGGCGAGAACTTCTGGTGTTATTCGGCCACGTTGAATGAATTCTGCGTTGTGGCTCGTCGATCGATGCAGAGACTGCACATGTTTTGCTGTTAAATGGACTCAGAAAAAAATTCGACAGGTCAGACAGTTATGAGACCAAGACCAGCCTTGTCCTTAAATTCGTTAAATTCTCCCGAAGTCATGTCTATCGTCACTGCAGTGTTTGGTGAAAATGTATTTAAACAGGGAGAACTCGGCTCATTGACGGGTGACTTTTTTCACAACCTGTGTTCCTCTGTTCTGCATATCCGCCAGAGGCCTTTTTCGGTCCACACCGTTATGGTATTGATTGTCAGTACGAGTGGTCGCAATGGGCCGCAATGATATGCAAGTGACTGTGTTGTTCCCCACACAGAACGTCTCTTTTGGGTTATTGTCTATTTTGCGGAGATTGCCGTTTTTGGAGAGATTGCTTCTTTCGAGGAGATTATCTTTTTGGGGAATTGATCTCTTTGAGATTTTGTTTTTGTCAGAATGTCTTTGTGAGGAGATTGTCTTTTTGTTCAGATTTGTTTTTTTTTTTTGGAAGTTTTTTTTAACGAGATTATCTGTTTTGAGGATATTGATTTTTTGGAAAGATAGCCTTTTTTGGGAAGATTTTTTGTGGAATTGCCTTTTTGGGGCGATTGACTTTTTGTGTGATTGTCTTTTTAAGGAAATTGTCCTTTTTGGCGAGGAGATTTTCTTTTTGTACAGATTTGTCTTTTTGGGGAGTTCTTTTTTTTTCAGCGAGATTATCTATTTATGGACATTGGTTTTTGGGAAGATTGTCATATTTAGGAAGATTTTTTGTGGAATTGCCTTTTTGGGGGGGGGGCGATCGACTTTTTTGTGTGATTGTCTTTTTGGGGTGATTGTCCTTTTTGGCAAGATTTGTATTTTTGGAGAGTTCTTTTCAGCGAGATTATCTGTTTCGATAACATTGATTTTTTGGGAGGATTGTCTTTTTTGGGAAGATTTTTTGTGGAATTGCATTTTTTGGGGCGATTGGTTTTTTTTATGTAATTGTCTTTTTGAGGAGATTGTCCTTTTTGGCGAGGAGATTTTCTTTTTGTACAGTTTTGTCTTTTTGGGGAGTTCTTTTTTAGCGAGATTATCTGTTTTAGGACATTGGTTTTCTGGGAAGATAGTTTTTTTTGTGAAGCTTTTTGTGGAATTGCCTTTTTGGGGGCGATTGACTTTTTTGTGTGATTGTCTTTTTGGGCAGATTGTCCTTTTTCGGGAGATTGTCCTTTTTGGCGAGATTTGTATTTTTGAGTTCTTTTTCAGCAAGATCATCTGTTTTGAGGATATTGATTTTTCGGTGAGATTGTCTTTTTTTGGAAGATTTTTTGCGGGATTGCATTTTTGGGGCGATTGACTTTTTTGTGTGATTGTCTTTTTGGGGAGATTGTCCTTTTTGGCGAGATTTGTCTTTTTGGGAGAATTGTCTTTTTTGGGACATTCTTTCTTGGGGATGTATTTTTCTGAATGACTGTCCGACGCGTGTTTTGTTTTCTCTCGAAAGTGTTGCTGCTTCCAGGAATTGTACTGTTGTCAGATAGGGACAGAAGCAGGCATTCCCGAAGGCCAGGGCCCACCCCTGGTCGGAGCCCGGGGGCGTATTTTATTTATCTATACAAATCCGGCAATGTTCCGATTTGGCGCTTGGACAAAAAAGCAAAATGAAGCGAGCCTAACCAACCAAACCCACCCTAACTAACCTTACCTAACCCATTTTCTATGTTCAGAGTGTTTTCTTGGCTTTTTTGTGGCTCGGGACTTTTTCATGCGGTTTGATGGAAAAGTGCCCGATTCATATGGATACATCAGACACGCAGCCCGGGGTCCCTTGCTAGGTTCCCTTTGGCCAAAGGCATGAGGGGACCTTCCAAGAAAAACCACCTCCATGATCAATTTCAGGAGCATTCCCATACGGGGGGTTGGGGGCCCCCTGGCCGAAGGAAGTCAAGCCCCCCGGGATACCCGAAGGCCAGGGCCCCCTCGCCTTCGGGCACCCGGGGGGGGCCCTGGACTTCATTTCATGAATTTTACAACAAATTCTTTATAAGTTTTTAGAGCCAAAGGGTGCACAGGGCCCACCATTCTGGAAAACCTGGAATTGTCAGGAAATTTTTTCTTTCTGGAAAAAGTCAGGGAATTTCCGGGTATTTCCTAATTGAGCAAGAAAAACTCAAAAAGATAAGAAAGTGACTGCGACTATCTCCGGCATCATTTTGGCTTTAGAACACAAATTCAGCACCTAAAATGAAGCCCAGATTTCAAAATTTCTTCAGCTTCTGGGGGGCTCCGCCAGACCCCCCATGGGCTCTGCCCCTTGGAACCCAACCGGGGATTCGCCCCCCAGACCCCCCTCAGTGAAATGTCACCCCCCATGACCCGTGCCTTTGTGAGTGTCTGGACAGAATACTTTTCACACATATTGGCGTAAAGTGGGGACAATAAGAGGATCAACCATCATTGTGCGTCCGAGCGCCACACTGCTAAAATTGGGCATTCTCGTCGTTGGTGACATGCAGCCTTTTTTAATCCAACTAAACCTGACCTAACCTGAGGGTTGGGTCAGATCAGGTTAGGGTTAGCTTAAAATAGGCTGTGTGTCACCAACGGCGAGAATGTCTAAAGTTGTCCCATCTTTGTCAATTTGTGTGAAAGGTATTTTGTATGAAGGGCAGTAGAAAGTATTTTGCACCGAAATTTGCATTTGAAATTAATTTTTCCAGTTTGGCGTCAAACTTTGATTCGTTTTAAGGTGTTTTGAAGAATTGAAGGTTTCTCAAATGCAGAATTTGCACACCATGACAATTTTTAATATTCAAAATATTCAATTTGCCAGGTGCAAGGAATTGGAAAAGACTTTTTTCGCCTCACCAAAGCACGGGAACCCAAACTCATGTTCTTGTGACAACTGTGAAAAAATATGGGTCAAATCTCAGATGAAAAGTTATTTATTTGGATGGCCGGTACTTGTGTCTCAAAACCTTGGTGTGGAGAAACTTCTTGCTTCCCATCTTTTCACACCTGTCAAATCGGCTGCATTGCATCTGCTTGTTGCTTTTTTTGAAATGACCACAAAATCAAAATGTGCAGGACATTTTTCTAAAAATCACCTCAAAAAGCACCTTAAAACGAATCAAAGTATGACACCAAAGTGGAAAAATTCATTTCAAATGCGAATTTCAGTGAAATTTTCATTATTTATTGACCGCCCCTCGTAATTGGAAATCATTATCTGCCTTTTTCATGCATCTCCATGCAAGCGAAACTTTTTTTGCAAAGCACTGTACACATTGAGAATGATGAAGTTTGGCCATAGACTACCCCGATAACGTTCTGCCACAGCTACAGTCGTTTGGTCATGTTTGGAGGCGTCTGCCCATTGGGGCATAATCTGTTTTGTTTTGGAGGGGGCACTTATCAGTGAAGGATCTGGCACTGTCAAGGGTAGTGGAGCCGTATCAGGTTTCCAGGTGACGGAGCCGCCCCCTCCCCAAAGCTGAAGAATTTTCAAATTTAGTGTTCATTTTAGATGCAGTATTCCGTGTTCCAGATTCCAAATTTCCCACCACTGCGAGCCAAAAGCACAAGCCGGAGAGGGGTACGTGAGCCATTAGGGTGCCGTCGACCCCTGCCCCCAGAAATGACACCCCTGCCACTGTCCGAGGTGGCAGGAGTTACTGATGTCACGGATGGCTTACGTTATTGTTTCCTCGAGGTCAATCTATGTATTCCTTGTCGTTTTCCATGGAAGGATGGTTGGATGGTGGGATTTTGTTCATCTTTTCGCAACACAAGTCCTCAGCAAAAAGGCCGAAGGGTTGAAATCGGGAGTCCAGGGATGTGGAATGTGAGTCACCCTGCCCGGGCAAGTTGATGTGTAGTGGCGGCGAAATTAATGCACTCACACATGTAAAATTGTTCAGATTTTAGGAAAAAAATCCATGATGGAGAAATTGAAGGTCCTCTTTAACAAGCGAGGTCAAAATCTGACACCTGTAGATAGCCTTGTTGCAATCTGACGCTTTGATTTCTACCGCCTACATAGGAGTAAAAGCAACGAAAAAACTAAATTTAAATGCCCCATTGGAGGTGAAAGGGCAAAAATAATTAAACTTGAGTCAGGGTTTTGAAATTCACAGAAGCTTTTCCTCACAGCAATGCCAACAAAATAATACATACAAGCCGGAAAATGAGACGGTGTCCGCCAAAATTCGGCGAACAGAGTAGAAATTTCAAAAGTCTGCCCAACAGGGGCCATCATATTTCGGACAAAGCAGTTTCACGCCACACACGAACATAATGATTTTTGCGGCGCATGGTGTCATTGATTCCAAATGGAGCCCGAGTAGGTGATGAACTTTGTCAGAATTGAATTGAACTTTATTGAATTACAATTTCAATCCAATTTAGAAAAAAATTCCACGGAGGTCAGAACTGCCCACGCAGCCGTAGGTTCGGGTGAAACCACAAGAGAAAAGAGTACGAATATATTGACGTGGAGTGTGTTACATCAATGCTTTGAATTTCGCGTATTTCGACGCCCACCGTTTGCGTCAGTTGCAAAATCGAACTCGTTTTTTTGAAACAGCGAAAGGCTGCGACCTCGTTTCTGAGTCCGCCTCTTCAGAAGCAAAAGCGCCCGGTCACCAATCCCTGAGAAATCGATGAAGAAATTCGGTTCGCTGATTGGTTCTCGTTTTCCAATCGAATCCCGTTTCCACCGAAATTGGAATTTCCAATTTCCTTCAGCTGGCTTGGTTCTCTCTCTTCTTTCCACGCATCCAATGGACTTCCAAGGTGAGATGCTGGAAGGCGGCGTGGATGGTGACCGCGCCGTTTTCCATCAGCGATCGCCAAAAAAAACCTCGGCCGATTGCCGCGCGTGAGAGAATTTTAAATTACGAGTATTGGAAGTATTGGCAGGCGACGGCGCATGACGGAAGAGCGAGTTCTTTCCGTCGAAAGGGCCGCAGCATTCGATGTTTTCCAACAGAATGAAGCGCAGGGAGAAACCTGAATTTCTTGTCTTCAGACTTATACGGAGCCATTCTGAATACCCGGCCCACAGGCGATTGTTTCAGACTTGAAAGCACCGGGCAATGTAATCCCCCATTTCGCATGCGCCGCAAAACACATTACATGGTGGAATGCATTTAACAGCGCTTACTAGATGGGAATAACATTGGCCCGTGCTTCAAAAGTCTGACAAAAGTCTCCAATGGCCCGGATATTTTGAATATCTGAGTATTTCGTGCTCATGAGGCCGATGCGACATTTTCACTTTGGAATGCGCTTTCACTTTTGACGCTTTCTTGTTCACTGTTTGGCCCACTTGGCTGACTTGTGGCGCCTTCATCCTCTGTGAAACTCAGGGCCGAATGGGAACTTTCGCTTTATTTTCCAGATTTCGACTGTTTTGGCAAGCTTGTGCGTCTTTCTTTTTGCTTTGCCAACAGCAACTAATTTTTCCGAATCTCAAGCGGTTTGATCCCAACTGATTTGTCACCCCAACCCTTGGGATCCGGAAAACATTGTTTTTGGTTCAAATCCAGAAATGATCCAAGGAAACCTGGACCATATTTTCACAGAGCGAATAAAGCATTCCAAGAAACAGTGAAAAGACATCTGAAAAGGTCTGAAATTATTTGTCTGAAAAATCGTTTGCGTACACCGCAGATTTACGAGTATTTGCTTAGCCTGACAAAAAGACTGCAATTGGTTTAAAGCATTTGAGTTCGGGTGACAAATGATGAATTTGTTTGTCGCACCTTGCAGTGAGAACACTGATTCCAAATTTCAGGTTCAGTTCGGCGCACCTTTTCAGATACAGCATTTCGGAATTGCAAGTTTTTCAAATGGAAACAAATTTGGTTTTCATCGCCCCTGAGAAACAATCGGCGCTGCAATTGGTGAAAATCATTCAAATGCGGGTTGCATATGCCTTGAATTAGTTAGGCGCACCTTTTCAGATACAGCATTTCGGAATTGCAAGTTCTTCAAATGCAAGCAAATTTGGTTTGCATCGCCCCCGAGAAACAATCGGCGCTGCAATTGGTGAAAATCATTCAAATGCGGGTTGCATATGCCTTGAATTAGTTAGGCGCACCTTTTCAGATACAGCATTTCGGAATTGCAAGTTCTTCAAATGCAAGCAAATTGGTTTGCATCGCCCCCGAAAACAATCGGCGCTGCAATTGGTGAAAATCATTCAAATGCGGGTTGCATATGCCTTGAATTAGTTAGGCGCACCTTTTCAGATACACATTTCGGAATTGCAAGTTTTCAAATGCAAGCAAATTTGGTTTGCATCGCCCCCGAGAAACAATCGGCGCTGCAATTGGTGAAAATCATTCAAATGCGGGTTGCATATGCCTTGAATTAGTTAGGCGCACCTTTTCAGATACAGCATTTCGGAATTGCAAGTTTTTCAAATGCAAGCAAATTGGGTTTGCATCGCCCCCGAAAACAATCGGCGCTGCAATTGGTGAAAATCATTCAAATGCGGGTTGCATATGCCTTGAATTAGTTAGGCGCACCTTTTCAGATACACATTTCGGAATTGCAAGTTCTTCAAATGCAAGCAAATTTGGTTTGCATCGCCCCCGAGAAACAATCGGCGCTGCAATTGGTGAAAATCATTCAAATGCGGGTTGCATATGCCTTGAATTAGTTAGGCGCACCTTTTCAGATACAGCATTTCGGAATTGCAAGTTCTTCAAATGCAGGCAAATTGGGTTTGCATCGCCCCCGAGAAACAATCGGCGCTGCAATTGGTGAAAATCATTCAAATGCGGGTTGCATATGCCTTGAATTAGTTAGGCGCACCTTTTCAGATACCATTTCGGAATTGCAAGTTTTTCAAATGCAAGCAATTTGGTTTGCATCGCCCCCGAGAAACAATCGGCGCTGCAATTGGTGAAAATCATTCAAATGCGGGTTGCATATGCCTTGAATTAGTTAGGCGCACCTTTTCAGATACAGCATTTCGGAATTGCAAGTTTTTCAAATGCAAGCAAATTTGGTTTGCATCGCCCCCGAGAAACAATCGGCGCTGCAATTGGTGAAAATCATTCAAATCGGGTTGCATATGCCTTGAATTGGTTAGGCGCACCTTTTCAGATACAGCATTTCGGAATTGCAAGTTTTTCAAATGCAAGCAAATTTGGTTTGCATCGCCCCCGAGAAACAATCGGCGCTGCAATTGGGAAAATCATTCAAATGCGGGTTGCATATGCCTTGAATTAGTTAGGGCACCTTTTCAGATACAGCATTTCGGAATTGCAAGTTTTTCAAATGCAAGCAAATTGGGTTTGCATCGCCCCGAGAAACAATCGGCGCTGCAATTGGTGAAAATCATTCAAATGCGGGTTGCATATGCCTTGAATTATTAGGCGCACCTTTTCAGATACAGCATTTCGGAATTGCAAGTTTTTTCAAATGCAAGCAAATTTGGTTTGCATCGCCCCCGAGAAACAATCGGCGCTGCAATTGGTGAAAATCATTCAAATGCGGGTTGCATATGCCTTGAATTAGTTAGGGCACCTTTTCAGATACAGCATTTCGGAATTGCAAGTTTTTCAAATGCAAGCAAATTGGTTTGCATCGCCCCAGAAACAATCGGCGCTGCAATTGGTGAAATCATTCAAATGCGGGTTGCATATGCCTTGAATTAGTTAGGCGCACCTTTTCAGATACAGCATTTCGGAATTGAAAGTTTTTCAAATGCAAGCAAATTTGGTTTGCATCGCCCCGAGAAACAATCGGCGCTGCAATTGGTGTAAATCATTCAAATGCGGGTTGCATATGCCTTGAATTAGTTAGGCGCACCTTTTCAGATACAGCATTTCGGAATTGCAAGTTTTTCAAATGCAACAAATTGGGTTTGCATCGCCCCCGAAAACAATCGGCGCTGCAATTGGTGAAAATCATTCAAATGCGGGTTGCATATGCCTTGAATTAGTTAGGCGCACCTTTTCAGATACAGCATTTCGGAATTGCAAGTTTTTCAAATGCAAGCAAATTTGGGTTTGCATCGCCCCCGAGAAACAATCGGCGCTGCAATTGGTGAAATCATTCAAATGCGGGTTGCATATGCCTTGAATTAGTTGGCGCACCTTTTCAGATACAGCATTTCGGAATTGCAAGTTTTTCAAATGCAAGCAAATTGGGTTTGCATCGCCCCGAGAAACAATCGGCGCTGCAATTGGTGAAAATCATTCAAATGCGGGTTGCATATGCCTTGAATTAGTTAGGCGCACCTTTTCAGATACAGCATTTCGGAATTGCAAGTTTTTCAAATGCAAGCAAATTTGGTTTGCATCGCCCCGGAAACAACGGCGCTGCAATTGGTGAAAATCATTCAAATGCGGGTTGCATATGCCTTGAATTAGTTAGGCGCACCTTTTCAGATACAGCATTTCGGAATTGCAAGTTTTTCAAATGCAAGCAAATTTGGTTTGCATCGCCCCCGAGAAACAATCGGCGCTGCAATTGGTGAAATCATTCAAATCGGGTTGCATATGCCTTGAATTAGTTAGGCGCACCTTTTCAGATACAGCATTTCGGAATTGCAAGTTTTTCAAATGCAAGCAAATTTGGTTTGCATCGCCCCCGAGAAACAATCGGCGCTGCAATTGGTGAAAATCATTCAAATGCGGGTTGCATATGCCTTGAATTAGTTAGGCGCACCTTTTCAGATACAGCATTTCGGAATTGCAAGTTTTTCAAATGCAAGCAAATTTGGTTTGCATCGCCCCCGAGAAACAATCGGCGCTGCAATTGGTGAAAATCATTCAAATGCGGTTGCATATGCCTTGAATTAGTTAGGCGCACCTTTTCAGATACAGCATTTCGGAATTGCAAGTTTTTCAAATGCAAGCAAATTTGGTTTGCATCGCCCCCGAGAAACAATCGGCGCTGCAATTGGTGAAAATCATTCAAATCGGGTTGCATATGCCTTGAATTAGTTAGGCGCACCTTTTCAGATACAGCATTTCGGAATTGCAAGTTTTTCAAATGCAACAAATTTGGTTTGCATCGCCCCCGAGAAACAATCGGCGCTGCAATTGGGAAATCATTCAAATCGGGTTGCATATGCCTTGAATTAGTTAGGCGCACCTTTTCAGATACAGCATTTCGGAATTGCAATTTTTCAAATGCAAGCAAATTTGGTTTGCATCGCCCCGAGAAACAATCGGCGCTGCAATTGGTGAAAATCATTCAAATGCGGGTTGCATATGCCTTGAATTAGTTAGGCGCACCTTTTCAGATACAGCATTTCGGAATTGCAATTTTTCAAATGCAAGCAAATTTGGTTTTGCATCGCCCCCGAGAAACAATCGGCGCTGCAATTGGTGAAAATCATTCAAATGCGGGTTGCATATGCCTTGAATTGGTTAGGCGCACCTTTTCAGATACAGCATTTCGGAATTGCAAGTTTTTCAAATGCAAGCAAATTTGGTTTGCATCGCCCCTGAGAAACAATCGGCGCTGCAATTGGTGTAAATCATTCAAATGCGGGTTGCATATGCCTTGAATTAGTTAGGCGCACCTTTTCAGATACAGCATTTCGGAATTGCAAGTTTTTCAAATGCAAGCAAATTTGGTTTGCATCGCCCCTGAGAAACAATCGGCGCTGCAATTGGTGTAAATCATTCAAATGCGGGTTGCATATGCCTTGAATTAGTTAGGCGCACCTTTTCAGATTGAACATTTCCGTGTTTCTAATTTTTGCAATGCAAGTTTCAAAAACAAGGTCTTTTTGAATTTTCCGCATTGGTCAAGCGCTTTCAGGACTTCCCCCCTGCCGGGAAGTGCCCCGCAATGGATCGCGTTCCCTCTGGCAGGTTCATTTTGCTCGCACTGATAGGAACTTCAGTCTTCAAAACCCGAATATTCCACCCGAAATTTCACAATTTCTTCTGATTCTGAGTGATTCTGTTCCAGACCCCCACCAAGGCGCTGTTCCTTGGAATCCCGCTCGATCTCCACCCCAGACTGCAATTGCGGGGACCCACCCCAGCCTCCCCCAACTGGGGCGGTGCGTGGATGCCACCCTAAAACTACCCCCGCGAAAACGTGATATGACGCCCCTATGCGCTCCTTCCTTTAATTCTGATCTAAGACCATTCTGCGTGTGGGTCTAAGGTGTATGACGCCAATCACCACTGGGCAGTTGATCGGACCAATTGATTCATGAACGCATTTTGTTTTTGATCTTCCCTTTGGTCGGACGCCAATTTACAAACCCTGCCGCGACTTTAGATGGCAGGCCGGGGACCCAAGCGAGCATTGAGTTTTCCGTGAGGGGACAGGGCTAGGTCAGGTTCAGATAGCTTTAGGTAGGAAAAAGCAATTTTGTTTTCTTGCGAGTGAAGGGCCCCAATCGAGCATTCGTGTACAAAATGCTCTCTGCCATCTAAAGTCGCGGCACGGTTTGTAAAATCGCTGGCCGGGCAGCCTGGATGGATCAGTTTGTCCGAATGTTGCATTTCTTAAAGAAATGATCGATCACCAGGCAGGTTTGGCGTTTGTTTTGTTCCAAGCCTGAAGCCAGCCACTCAATGCTGAAATTGTTGCTCAACGACTGAAATTGTTTTCCAAAATTGTAACTCGAAAAGTTAAAATTGATGTCCCATCTGAGTTTATGCTGCGTTATCCGCAGCGACGGACTGATAATGGAGTGCATTTTCTGGCCCTATTGATTGTGTTCACTCCTCACTTCAATTCATTTTTCCCGAGAACAATCAGGGACTGGAATGCCCTTCCGATTGGTTCAAAATTGCTTAAGTATCCACCATCTGACGGACAACCCGTAGCTTAACTTGCGCTTTCATTTACCGTACACTCAGCTAGCGTTGCCAATTTCCTTGCCGATCTTGTTCCTTCGTCGTATTCCTTTTTTGCTTTTAAATTACGGATTTTATCTGGTTGTTTTATGACATTTTAAACTGACTATTGATCAATGTGTTAGATCCCTTCCACCACAGATTTCGTAGAAGGTATTTTGTCTTAAAATTAAAAATTAAAAAAATGCGGTTCCAAGAAATTTGGCAAGAAGTCTGTGTGCGCTCCAGATCCCAGTGGACCTCTGGCTGCAGAACACGATACGATACGGAGGTCAAAGGCGATGCGAAGGCAAAGAAAAACGACCGGCTCCAGCATGTCGAGATTATGTCCAACTGGACAACCAGCTCCAGGTCATCCAGCTATCAGAATGATGCCCTCAACAGATCCTTTCACTAATGAAAATATTTGTGTGCTGTCGAGTCGGGGATATTCCGCGAAACATTCCTTCATGAAAACTCGCGATGTATATAGCATTCGACTACTCATCATTCCACTTGAAGATATGAGCCAAAAATGCTCCCAAGTGTGCTCAGAGTGAATTCAGAATTCTTTCAACAATGAAAACTCGGTCGGAAACTTCATTCTCGGCATAGAAATTAAAGATTTTCTGTGTATTTAAATGGAAGAGTGTGAAGCACTCTCAACTCATATCTTCAAGTGGAATGAGCTTTACTGACGCCACATCTTCTTCCCTTGATAACCGTCTCCGATCTTCTCAAACATAGTGTAAAAATTCCCCTGATGTTCATTTTGCCAGTGTAATCGGCAAATGAAAAAATGTTTGCACAAATCGCTTCCAAAAGTCCGTTTTGGCGCCGTCTTTGCGTATACCCTTTCCAGGCTTCCCCGATAACAAGAATCGTTTGATTTTTATCCGTCTGAGCAAGAAAAGTTGAGAGAAAGGAATCGAATTTCGGCGGAAAACTGCCGAAAGTGGCACCAATTTTCTGCCCAATTAAGAAATCGATTTAGGTTTTTCCGTGCCTCAGGTTTTTCGCTGGCCGTACTTGTCTCGGGCCCCTTTCGCTTCTTATCACAGACTGGACCACTGAAAATTTTCAACGACGTCAATAGACCGGGGCTACAGCCAGGAAAGTTTTTGTGAAACTACGTACAAGATTTTCCCTTATTCCACTTTTTATAGGTTTTATGAAAAAGCAGTTAGTCACTTGTACATAGGAATGCTATATACTCATACAATGAAGCAATAAGTCAATTTCTGTTAATTAATCTGTTTATAAATTTGTGTAAATAAATCAATGACGGGCTGAAAATCAAGCAAACATCCCTTGTTGCATTTTATTCAGGGGCGACATTTCTGGGGGCAGGATGCAACCACCCTACCCAGTCGTGAAATACTCTCTGTGCGATTCACTTGCCCCCCGGCTTGTGCTGCTGGTGGAAAATCGGGGCTCAAAAATCGGTGGAAAATCGGGGCTCAAAACACGAATATTGTACCCAAATTGGTCCGTAAAATTTCTAAATTTCTTAAGCTTCTGGGAGCTTCGTTTCCCTGGCTCCCCTTCAGGGGCTCTGCCCCGTGGAACCCCGCTGGGGCTCCGCCCTTGGCCCCAGCTACTGTGTGGCTGTGCCCCCAGGTGGGCTGCACCCATATCCTTATCTGACAAATGCCCGCGCTGGCGAAACCCTAAATGACAACCATGATTATCTAGCAATGCAGCCGTCAGTGATGGAGCTTCCCATGAAAAAAGGCTATGTAAAACCGAATAAGGGAACGGAATGTATCAGAAATGGTGCAGCGTCTTCCCTTGTTTTCGGAAAAGACCGCCGTGTGCTCGTCATTGTGATTGAGTTAATTATGGCGCCTTGGTAGGCAGCTTGGTCGGTTGGTTGGTTGCCTGCCTGCCGATAATTCCTCAGAGAAGCGAAAATGTGTGTCTTTCTCGGGGCTTATAGGGGATTGTGGACGAGACAACGTGTACAAGAGACTATGTCGCCTGCAGATGTGAAATGATGGGATCGGATAACGACCCCTTTGGGAACAACTGATTGTCACTTATTCTCCAATAGCCCAATCGAAGATGAAACGAAAATCGGCTCCGCATCTGAAAGTGGACTCGGTTTCGCTGTTTTCTCCTCGATTTTGACACAAATTTTGCAGTTCCCGTGCCATTTGGCACCCAACGTTTATTCGGCATCTGATAAATTCTGATTTATTAATTCTGATTTATTAATTCTGATTTATTAATAAATTCTGATTTATTCGGCAGCTGATAAAGTAAGTTTGTCACGATTCTCATTTGGGCATTGTTATTTGTGGATTTGCTCCTGAAGTGCTTTTCCTTCCATTTGTGGAGCTCCCAAACAGTTGATGACCCCAACCAGAATAATCTTGGGGTCGTATCACATTTAAGTTTCCTGGATATTATCTTCTCGGTGAAGGTGTGCTTACTTTTTTGCATATGTTATGACTGCGATGATAAAAAAAATTTCATTCATGGGCGGGCATGACCAAAAACAATCGAAAATCCTTTTGAGGTCAAGTTGGTGCCTCTCACGAACTTATCCCCCCTCTCAAATGAATTGCCTGAGTTGGATCTCCTCATCCTCCTCTCTGACGAATCGCTCGAGATGAATCGCCTTATCCACTTCAGCTGAATCACCTTAACCCCTCCAACAAATTTTTACATACACACACAAGGAAGGAGAAAGAACTGAAGCTGGGAGAAAACAGTAAAGAAATTGAAAAGTTAATTGATCAAAACGACTTAAATTGTTATCAGTCAATGGAGCAGATAGACTTAAGGAGCTAATGGAAGATACCGTTCAGCTCACCCATGTTCAGAACTCTCTGAGCTGGGCAGGCAGGAAAATCTCCTCCTAAGAATTGGTATGATCAATGGCTGGGAGAACACTGTTGCAGGCAGTACATTCCAATCAGCGATTGCTCGCAAAAGGAAGGAAAATTTCCCAACATCTTTTTTGAAGGAGAGAGGCCTTATTTTGAAAGGGTGATAATGCCTGCCATAGAATGAGGGAGGGTGAATAAACTCGAGCAGTTCCCCCACCCCAAGTCGCGCAAAGCACTCGAAACAGGCACTGTTTCGTACTCTTTCCGTGGGGAGTTCAAGTCAGGATAATCTTGCGCCACCGCGCAAATTTGATCCCTTTCTGATATTTTTCAGAAGCGAAGGGGCAGGGGGTCAATTTACGCCGAGGCGCAAATTAAACCTCGACTTGAACTCCCTACTGTTCGATGAATCGCCTTATCCCGCTTTTGGCGAATAGCTTGAAATGACTATCGCATTTCCCATTCTTACCCCGGACAGAAGAGAAGTTCTCGCGGAACAGCGCGAATCCGAGGTTGCAGGTACAATTTTCTCAATTTACATCAATACGAAAAATATGGGGGAACAGAACTGGTCCTATCCTACTGCTATTTGGTCCTACTGGAACCTGGTCCCACCGTAATCTGTTCCTACTTTTTCTTTGCGCCCCGAAAAAATTCGATCCCAATTTCATTCGATCCAATTAACAGTAGGACGAAGTTACGGTAGGACCAGATTACGGTAGGTCCAGATTACGGTAGAACCAGATTACGGTAGAACCAGATTACGGTTGGACCAGATCACGGTAGGACCTGGTTACGGTAGGACCAGATTACGGTAGAACCAGATTACGGTAGGACCAGATTACGGTTGGACCAGATCACGGTAGGACCTGGTTACGGTATAGGACCAGTTACGGCAGGACTAAAAATGAGTAGGACCTTGTTACGGTAGGACCAGGTAGCAGTAGGACCAGTTCCTGCGACCCAAAAATTGCAACATCGGATAGTTTAAATTCCAGAGCGCTTCTCCCCGGGGTAAGACGAATCGCCTGAGATGCATAGCCTCATTCCCCTCTCAGATGAATCGCCTGAGAAAGTCCGTTGAGCATCTATGTTTGGTGTTGCTTTCTTTTTTCGCCTATAAAGCACCTCGTCGCCATCTCCAGATAATTTTCTTTGACGCAATGATTTGGTACCTACTTTGTTTTCTGTACAATGTTTCCGTTTTTACATCCGTCTTTCTGAAATTAACCTATTTATTGGCTTCGAGGTTTGATTTTTCCTCCATGATTTCTCTACATTCTCTTTCCTCGAGACTCGTCTGCTCCTTGTGGCGTCTTCGGCGCTTTTCGTTTCCCTTTTTCGCCGCACTGGCGCTTGCATCGCATCGAGTCGCATCGCATGCTCGATGCACCTTTCGGTAAATTTCGACAATTATTTAATTATGCTTCCGATTATTATTGCTCCAAGGAGGTGGGATACAGGTCTCCAGATAATTTAGTTCTTTCGCTGTGTTTTTGTCTTGGCTTCCCACACTGCCTTCCTTTTGCACCAGGGTCGTCCAAACTCACAAATCGGGGGTGTATGGTGAAACTGTGGGAACGATTCAAATCGATATGTCGGAAATCCACGAGTGAAAACAGAGTTTGGAGTTTGAAATCAATGGAGAAACCTCTCCTTAAGGGCATCCAGGGACTGGTATCAGACGCCTATTTAAGAAGAGCCCATTGTTTGGTCACTTTACCATTGAACGTGTTCAAGTCTCGACCCCCCGAAAACGGAGAAATACGTTTGGATCAAAAGTAGGTTAGGTTAGGTGGGTTAAATTAGCTTTCTTTTTCACTTTTATAGGGCAAAAATCGGGATATGCGCAATTCCATATATGCAGAATTTTCACGCGCAAAATCGGAATATGCGCAAATCCAATGCAGAATTTTCACGCGCAAACTCGGAATATGCTCAAATCCATGTGCAAAATTTTCACGCGCAAAATAGGAATATGCCCAAATCAATCCATATGCAGGATTGAAATACGAAACCGGTTCCAGACCTCTGTTTCTTCATTCACAGCCATTTCCGACAATACGTTGGCGGCGGCAGAAAATTGGAAATTTGTCTCTTGATGGGACTGTCGATTTGAAAAGCATTCCAAATCCGATCAAAGTTAGGTTGAACTTTCCTATAAACAGCCACATATGGATATGCAGGGGGTCGCATTGAGGGGAACGTGGGGTAACGGCGTTCCCCAAGCGTTTTTGAAGTTTTGAAGGGGGAACGGCGTTCCCGCAGCTAGGAAATTTTCCAGGGGAAACGCCGTTCCTCCGTCTCCTGATTTTTTGCCATCGTGCATGAAACGCCAACTCGAAATGGAAATTTGGTCACAAATCTTTTCCGTGGAGTGTAGTGTGTGCACTAAAAATGATGCAGCATGCCATTTTCCGTTTACCTCAGTGATGAGTCACCTCACCTGACCGGACCTCACCTCACTGAAACATGTCGTCCATGTGCAGATTATTGATGCGGTGCATGTAGATGCGGTGCATGTAGATGGGAGTTGTGAGGGAGCAAAAAATGCTTGGTTTTTTTTGCAAAAGGTGAGCACCATGGGGGTTCCATTTTTTTTAATTTATTTCCCTTCGGGGTGGGGGTGTCCCCCTCCCGGAACCCCTCCCCCGCCGTTGTGCTTCGCGCAACGCATCGTACACAACATATACAGGCGTTCCCCTATATACCTTTTATTTTACAATGCGACCCCTGGGATACGCAAACCTCGGGGACGGTTTTCGGGCCTATTTTAGCGAATATCAAGCAGTAGGTTGACAATAAGCAAAAGTCGGTCACCAACCAGTTAGTTGGTTTACATTAAGCAATTGGATATGAGGTTATGCGTGGTTAGGTAAGGTTTGGTTAACTTAAATTGAGACATACGAAAGCGCAAACCACGTGTCGGAAGTCAGTTACAGAAAATGTACATCCTTATTTGCTGTTATCCCAAAAATCTGAGATTTACACTGTACTTTACAGCCGTGAAAAGGTACGCTGTATACCCACGTCTTTGAATACGGCACGCACACCATGGCAGCGGTCATGCAGACCCAAACATCCGCGATTGAAGACCATTTTTTAAACAAATTAAGACCATTTTGATTGATCAAGATCATCTTGATCAAATGAAGACCATCTTGACCATTTTATTCAAAGACCATCTTGATCATATCAATTGTTATATCTTGATTGAACAAATCAAGACCATTTCAAAGAAAAAAAAATCCCTCCCCTCCAATGTCTCCTTGTCCCACTTCTCGCACGCGAGATCCAGACTCCGGAGTGTGGGCAATTGAACAGGATTGACGCAGTGTTTTTACCCTTTCCCCAAATCAATGGGGAAAGGGCCTAATTATGCAAAAATGGGAGCACGATTTGCGGAGTCTGTTCTGCCAAAATTTCTTTGGGTGGCTTCCAGAAATTGCATGGCAACAATGCTTGCGAAAGTTTGAGGGTGTCAAACCCTCAAACTTTGCGAAACTTGCGAAACACACGGTGTCCTTCTGGGCATGGTTTGAGGTGACACCTCCCCGATGAAGTTTGCCGATGGTTCTACGACGCTGGTCACAAACTTCCAGCCATGCTCAGGATATCGCTATTGAGCCTGCTGGGTACCTTTCCTTCCGAGAATATTTCCTGCTGATTTCTCTATTTAATCGCGACGACAATTATGAATTTCCAAATATTCGCTTATTGAATCTAAGGCCGTTATTCCCAAACGCAAACTGAGTTGGTCCACCACGCCGTTTCAACGATAAATGTCCAACAGTAACCAACGTACTTCTCAAATGGAAGCGATATACAATTGGACCAACGTGATGCTTGTCGGCCGAAATTGGTTCCACAAAGGAGCCAATTAAAAATTAGGACCAATTAATTAATCCTTATTTTCTTGCGAGACAACTTCCAACCGAAACACCACCCCTAAGGAGGGATGGGTTCCTAGCTTGGTACTCCGAGTGCGGTACCTCTGCCAGGTGCCGTCTGGTTTTAGGAAGCACCCGCAAGGGCTGAGGTGTCTTCCTTGAAGACTAGCGACCATTGAAGACTTGGATTTTTCCTTCAATCATTGAGGCAAATTTCATTACATTCAGAAATGGACCTAACGCAATAGAGAATTGAAAATTTTCGGTTTGTGGAATCTCACTGAAGACGTCCCGATTCGCATTATACCGTCATTTTGCCCGTCTTTTTACTCAGTTGCCGTCATTCCCGTCAGTCAAATAAAACCGTCATCTTTGGTGCTCTGCCCGCAGGACTGCGAACCCAGCTGTCGGGATATGCACTCACTCAATCAATTTTTCTGTCGCCTGTGAGTGAATGTTGAGCGAAATGTTGCATTCCAATGAAAAAATTTACAAACACCTGTGCAAAGATATCCCCAAAGCAGGAGTTCAGGTTGGAAAAATCTCCTGAAGCTTTACGAGCGTCACTGATTCAGATTAAAATGATTGTATGAGCCTTTTGGCAGTCAGACAATCATTTACGCGAAAATTTTCACCACTTCATGCTTGTTGTATGTTCTGATTGGCATTCAGGGGTTGTTCGGAGTTCCTTAGATGTCGCAGAAATGACACAGTAGAAAGCCACCCCTAAAATATCAGAAAGAGGTGCAAAGGGGATGAAACCATCATTGACAGACTCGGACGAGCAAGGACTGCAACTTTGCAATTTAAACCTCACGGCTAAGATGAACGATTTCATCATCGATGGCGATCAAAAACACCCCAGTGCGATTTGGCCACAAGGGGTGGACTTGAATACAAGACATCGATTTTCATTAAACCCTGTTTTTGAGGCACGAAAATCACTTGCCGCAGCAATAACCTCCGACGAGGATGTCTGGAAATATTGGAGCTTCAATTTTGAGTAGCCTTGGATGAATCACCCTGTATGGTGATCGCAATCCTGCCGGCTAAAACGGACCCCTTGTCTGGTCCCAGTCAAGTGTGGGAAAGAATCCGGCAAACGTCGCCAGATGCTAAACCCTGTTTTCAGACTGATCTCAAGGCTGATTGAGTTTTAAACTTGTTTTCGGTCGATCGGCACCTAAATTTGGGACGTTTCTCTGCGGAGTTCGACTTCGAGTTGTATCTCTTTTTAATCGGTCACCAGATCTGTTTCCGGCTTTCCTCCGCCTCTCTTTTCCCGTCATTGTTTCTCCTCTTTTCCGCACTTTCTTTCGATTTCCTCACAGGGCATGTATTTCCTTCAGAGGAGATTTCTGTCGCCTTTTCTCCGAATGCTCACAGGGTGACTCGAAATGCTCACGCAAAAGGAACGTTTCGAATCCCAACGTTGGTGAAATGTTTTATCGGTTTTTCTCTGTTCGTTTTTCAGATCGTTTTGTCATTTGGGAACAATTTATTTCTTTCCAAATAACTTGCAAAATTTTTCTTTTTTTGCTCAAAATTGTCTTTTACTCGGTTATTCTCCGAAAAATTTGCATGATTTTGTTTGCGTTTGTTCTCTTTTCGTTTACTTCGCTCTTCATTGGACTTACTTTCGATCCCTCGGTTTTATCGACGTGGAAAGACGGCATTGGCGGGCAGCTGGGCTCTTGCGGTCAACATCAACATTTGATAATTTTATGGAATTCCGTAGCGAATTTGGCATTTCCCAAAGAAATTGGCCATGGACATTTTTTTCAATAAAAACTTACAGACGTGTTGGAAATCGCAGAACATATTTGATGTGGTACCAAAGTGCTCATCCATTGAGAATAGTGGTACCAAAGTGCTCATCCATTAAGAATAGTTCATGCCATGTTAATTGGCAGGTCACTTTTGCCATGTTAATTGGCAGGTCACTACGCAGTTTTCTTGAAGCGTCGTCAAAGTTAGATCGGGCCTCAACTCTTTCGAATGTGATCAGTAGTTAGAGGCCTGTAATTTTCCACTTCACTGAGATAAATTTCAGTTGCTCAGAGACCAATCGGGCTTTGTGCTGCGAAACAAGAAATTGACATTACAAGTAGTTTTGTAAGATTGCCTCGGTGGGTCACCGGTCATTGCTGAGGACCGGAGTTCGAGACCGCTCGGGTTTGTCATTTTTGGTAAAACGACGGGTTTGTGCATAAAATAAAAAAATCGCAAAAATAAAAACGAAAAACTGAAATGAAAAAGATAAACTTCACACATGCTTGAAAAACTTGAAAAATTTTGAGACAAAGAAATTTTCCGCTGGCGAGGTTTTTGATTGACCACCCTGTGCCAGGAATTCTTCACCATAGATACCTACCCTGCAGTATCTTTCTTCGACGTTGCCATTTTCCAGGCTGCAGTTTGGCAGTGATTGATTGATTCCTGGCTCTGAAAGCAATTTATGACCAATTAGAAAGCAGTCAGCTGCTATATAGGGTGAGTCACCTCGAATGTAGGTTTTTTTCGATCGCAATTTCCGCGAAAACGGAGATATCTCCATAACCGACCCTTGCACCCCTCCAGACACCCCAAAATGTGGCTTCACCGAATCGCAAGAAGACTGAGGTCTCAGACCACATCATCCGAGACACGAAGAACACGCTGCAAAAAACGACCCTCCAACCTCTCCACCTTTCCGCAGAAAACCACCCCTAAGCGGAAGCCAGGGATGGATTTGAGTCGGACCACTTCTGGTACCTTCAGATCAAGGAAATGAACAACTTTGTATTTAAAACCATGGACTTCCGAAGCACAGTTCCGGAGATAATGCGCAGCATAGAAAACAACCCTAACTACCCTTCCCAAAAAGTTAGGGGTGTAATTTGGGAACCCATGGAACCAAACGAAGCGCAAGAGAACCAGGCTCCAAAACCTCCATTGCACCACAATTGTAGGTACAGCCATTTTCGTGGAAACTGCGATCGAAAAAAACCAACATTCGAGGTGACTCACCCTGTACAGTTGAATTTGAACATTGGAGGTTTGATCCATTCCCTATTCTCAATGCTTATCCCCATGCACCATCCAACTTAGCCAGGGCTTTTCCGAGCGATATCTGAATCGCTCGATGTCTTCAATTGGATTTAGGTTACGTAGGATTACCTTGTTTCTTTCATCGCTTAGTTTGAGAGTCGAAACCGCAGGTCGTTGTGAAAATCATCTTACGGTTTGAAAGCTGAGGCACCGCCACCGGTACTTCGGCGAAATCTCTCCGATGGTCGTGGCGGAACCACCTGTTTTTTCGTTAGGTACATGAATTAACTGAAATTGCGTATTTTTCCAAGTGTCCAAAATTGCTGGTATGCCATTAATGATGGGTTGATTATGTCCCAAAAATTTCCAGCGTTTCTATATTATTGATTCGAAAATTGGACAATATTGCTCATTTACTAAAAATTTACAACAATAAAAATTTTTTTACTAATTTGCAACAGATTTAACGAATTTAACAACAATTTTACAACAAATTTTTCGCAAACAATTACCCGGTTTTTCTGTCGGATTTTCTTTTTTGCGCAAGAACGGCAGACAACAACTTTTATCTCTCAAAATTTTCTGGGAGGGGCATGCGACGAACCAGTCGAACTTTTTGTCCCGATTTTGAACACGGAAATATTCATATTTCGGCTGATGAATTGATGAAATCAGATGTGATTTTAAACTCCGCATAAACCTTTAATCGGCGGTGTTGAACCTGGCACAAATCGGGGAATAAATTGAATTGCGCAGACTCGGTATAGCCAAAGCGAGATTTGCGGTGGATTGCTCAGCTTTTAATCCCCGGTTTAAAGATACGAATAATATGAGCAGGACCTTTCGGTGGTTTATTGTAACTGCACATGAGTCTGGGCAACCAACGATAGACCGAGATTTAACGTTGAACCGAGATTTAAACTTTTAACCTTTTTTCTGCCATTACGTGCAAATCTGCCAACATATTTTAAACGCGGTTTAATAAGAAGAATGACATCCAACGTTAATGTACCAGATATTTTGGGGGCACAAGACCTGCTTGTTGCAAACCTGAACTCGGGTTTTAAAGTTATATTCCATACGTGAAAGGTCGTCCCTTCTGACCAGCCATTCGGCCTCTGTTTTGACGACCTCCCGGTTGCAATTTATAATTTCCAGTCGACAGGTCAGGCCTGATGAGTTCTCAACTTCTCGAAGGAAATCAAAATTGAGGTCAGTCGCCGGAGATTGAAACTGTCCGAAACGCAACCTGCAACCGATTTCCAGTGACCCCACCAGGGAACTTGGGCGCCCCATCCCAGCGAACTTCTGGGATCCATCCACCAGCCCGCCCCAGCTGGTCAAGGCATTCCTCGCGCAGGTTTTCCTGGCGGCCCACTGACAACTCCCTGATAAATGTCGATTAAGCCAGATGCGGTGCAAGGGAGTCAGATTTTCTCCAAATCTTTCTCCTATAAGCGCTCATTTATCCCCCCCCCCCCCAGTCTCAAGGGAGGCGAATCTAGCGGTTTTTGTTTTGCGTAAGCCGGTCACGGAAAGACGCCGGAAAAGTGGGAGGGGGCGGTGATGAGGGGGTCGCGGTCGCTTTCCGAACTGTCCATCGCATGCGAAACCCATTTTGAATATCGTGCGGTGTCAGTCAGTCACCGGGAAATAAATGACTTTTGTAAACTTCCGATATAAATATCGAATTCGCATTGTTCACACGGTACAGAGCGTCCCTCAAACGATCGAATGATGACGCGGGACTTTCTGTCTATCTTCGCAGACTCAGTTCCTTCTGATAACCTTTTGTTAATTGCGTTCAAGCTTCACTTTGGCTCAATCCGACAAAACCAGATTGGAGCATGTTTGTACCAAACTATGGTTTCCCGGTGGCTTATTTAAGAAATGAGTACGCGTTTGGGCCCTTTTCCATCTCACTCCTTGTAAAAGTTCCGACCCCCCAAAAACTGGTAAAAACCACCAGAAACAATGGAAAATGTCAGGTTGGTCAGGTTAGGTTTGGTTGGAGTAGGTTAGATAAGTTAGACAGGTTAGGTTTGGTTAGATTAGCTTTATTTTTCACTTTTTCGATTAGCACAAAATCGGGATATGCCCAAACCCGTACTCATTTCTTAAATTCGCTTCCCGGTGACAATGACTGATGTTTGCACCAATCTGGTACAAACATCATAATGATTTTATATGACCGCAAATGGTAAGTTATATGTAAACACATGCTTGTTTCAGTGCGACGCTCATCAGCTTTCGTTTTCATGCACGTCTTGTTCCGAAAACTCAAGAATGAAGACTCAAGAATGAACGTTTGTGGATATATTCCTGCCTTCCAAAGTATGAAAGCCAGCGTGCTTGAACAGCATCACATCATATGATACTGACACGGATGCCAAAACAACGCACCCGGTCAAGAATCTTTCTTTCTTTGTGAACCTTTCCAGATTGATAGTATGCTGGGGATAGTGGAGTGGAACCTGGTCAGAGCGGATCTAACAGAATTCCTCCTTTAAACAGCCCCGAAAAGCTGAAGGCCAAAAGGGATTCAATGCAAGAACGATTTCTTCGCAGGAAGAGTGTACTTTGGCTGCTCATGAAAAGTCCATTCTCAAGAACAATTTGGTGCAAATCCATTTTGGCACGCATCCCCTCTGGTTTACCAGTTTCATTTCAGTTGCTCATGATTTTGGCAGCGCTTATTTCACCGTATCCTAAATACCTTATTAAACCCCGTATCAAATCGACAACAGACCTGCAGTTACCGTTCACAGCGATCAGGAGATCCCGCGGTAACAAAAGCTGCGGTGTAGAAGGGGACGCGCTGTATATTCAAACCAACAGAAAAACCGCTGTCAAACAAACATCTTTCTCGGTTCAAGTAATCCCATCTGCGGTGGTTTTGAGAACTCCAAAACCCCTCTCCATCGGCCCTCCGCATCAGAAATCGGTTAAAGAACACCCCGACTCGCTTCCTCCCCTGAGGACTTTGCTATCCAGAATTCGTCAAAGCTCTCAGTTCGAGAAAACAATGCCTTCGTTTGAGTTTTATTAATGCGTCTTTCCACCCCTGGTTGAACCCTAATAGGTACCCCTAAGTGCGGGGTGCCCTAAAAGTCATACCCGCAACTTCCCACCACACTCGTGTGATTGCGGCCAAAATTTTTTTTGGATTTTCTAGGCGGCATTTTTTTCAAGAAAGGGCATTGCATGATTGCATCGATGTGGTGCCTACAAATGGATACCACCTAACCAACCTTACAGAATTCAAAATCCAACCAAACCAGACCAACTAAACTATCCAACCAACTATTTCCAACCTGACCCTCCAACCTAACCTCCCCAAGGGGATGCGCAGGTGTACGCATATTTTTGGGAATGACGTGCGTTGAACGTCGAACAAGTCGGAGATGAGGATTCCAGACCACATCAGGAGGACCAGTCGCAAAGATTTCGGCGTATGTCCTCCAGCATGTTTGATTTCTATGACCCCCCGGAGAGCAGAGACACGTGGCAGGAACGTTCCGCCGGAACATGGCAAACACTTGTCTGTGCCAGGTGGCTGCCATTTGGATGTGGTCGGTGTGGCACCACGGTGCTGGCCACTATGGCAGGAATGTGGCTTTCTCCAGTGACAGCGATGTGTTTTTCCACCGTGGTGGGGACATGGCATGCTCCCGTGGCGAGAATGCTATTTTCCACCGTGGAACGAGACCAACCACCGTGGCAATCACGTTCCTGTCACGGGAGCATGCCATGTCCCCACCACGGTGGAAAAACACATCGCTGTCACTGGAGAAAGCCACATTCCTGCCATAGTGGCCAGCATCGTGGTGCCACACCGACCATATCCAAATGGCAGCCACCTGGCACAGACAAGTGCTTGCCATGTTCCGGCGGAACGTTCCTGCCACGTTCCTCTGCTACCTGGGCCACTTCCATTGTTGCGAAAGAGGAGCACTGTCACGCCACACGATGTCTGATTGTGACATGCGCTGAGACAGGCCAACCTGCGCGTTCTCTGTGTCAACCTTGATCCAGATCCAGGATAGACTAATATTCGATGGAATGATCCAGATGTTCATCGCGAGAAGACAAGACGACCAAAATTAAAGATTCAATGAGGATACGATTCAGGGGCGACTGGCCCCTAAGACAAATGCCCCCAGTCGGCTCGCTTGCCTCACTGGCATATTTTTAGCTCTCTCCTTGGTGGGAAATTTGGTTGTACCCAAAATGAACCTCAAATTTCCAAATTTCTCCAGATTTTGGGGGCTCCGACCTTCGACCAATCCTCAGGGGGCTCTACGTCCTGGAACTCTGCTGGGGCTCCACCGCAGACCCCCCGACTGGGTCGGAGCCCAGCTGATTCCCACAAGAATTCCCCCCTGCCAAAATCTGAAATGTCGCCTCTGATTCGATATGAGCAGCCCGGTAATTGATGCGAACCAAGTGGCTGCAGTGAAAGTTGCGCTTGTACAGTGTGGCCCAAAACAATTATTGCGACAAAATTTCATGTTACTGGACATTTAGGAAAGCTTCGCAATTGCTTTTGCAAATGGCTGAGACGGCTCTCCTGGCTCCTCACTTCACGAGGACCACCAGGACAGGTCCTGCAGAGGAGAAAGCTGAAGAACTCTGCCCGGAGTCAATTCTGGTGAACAAGATAGGAAATTGATCGCTTGCTCACTGCTGATTTTTCTTGAAACTCTCTGCTTGTGGCTGGCAATGGGGTCGCTTTCAGCACGGGCTTCTTCAAGGCCGTAGGGTAGATTTGGAAACTGCAGCGCAAGCGAGCATTTTGACGTCAAGCGAGAGCTTTTTTGGCACCTTCCTTGACTTTATCATCACCGGGACCTGACTTTGGTTTATTGAGAAATCCGGTATCAGTCTGATTCTTCATTTACGTAACATCCACAAGTATCCAATTTTCTCGCAAGGTATACAGCACCCTGTAGGTACAAGCACGCGCACAACGTTCGCATCCATTACCGGTTCAAATCGAATCCTGCGATTGAATTGTTTAAGTTTCGTCGGAAATTCAAAATTTATCGGACACTTTCTCCCTCACTCTGCTCACTGCATCGAAGTTGATGCTCGCAAAATTGACTGCTCTGTCTGGATTCGCATAAATCTGACTTGGAAATTATCGGCTATCTGTCGAAAATTCTTAGATTTTGAGATTTCTAGCAGGAGTGTTTCTGGCACTGTCTGAGGCACCTCCGTGCTGGTAATGTTTGCCATTTCTGAGTTTGGTTATGGTTCTCGCAATTTATCGTAATCTCGGCGATTGCACCAGCAAGAAAGACGCCGTGTTTGTCTGTCCAGTTACACGAAAAAAAATACAAAAATTTTCTTTTTCGAGGCGCAAAATCGGATTGTGCGCCAATTGGCGCGGCACGTTTGGACGGGGCACGTTTGCGCTAGACGTTTGAGCACAAGACGGATGGAACGAAGAGAAAATTTGAGATTTGCTGAAGTTCAGTGCTAGAGATATCCGTGTGCAGGAAAAATAACGTAAGTGTCCTTTTTGCTAATCGGGATTCACGGGTCTTGGATGAATTGTAGCGAGCGATTTCCAGTATCAGAACACAGCATACTGGCTAAACCAAATCCAACTTTCTCGCCTGTCCTATCAAGCAAAAATTCAGCGAAAGAAAAACTTGGAACATGGTGTGCCCGGCAATTCTTGAGACATTTATTTTAAACGAGAAATGACATGATTTTTACATCTGCGCTTTTCACTTGAAATAAATTCGCTGAGCTAATTTTCTGACCACTCTGTCATATCCAGAACTTCCCGAGCATGTGACCATTTCTTTTAAGTTCTTAATCTCAAAGTTCTTGTCCATGCACTGATGGCCAGAACCCACTGAGAATAAAGGTACTCGTCGTAAGGGGGCGGCGCCCAGAACAGGCCTAATCAGAAATTCATCCATCTTTCGAAACTTTTTTTGCCAAGGCTTGGACGTCGGATATTTTTTGTCCTAAAGTTCCTTCACGGAATCAATCATCTCAGAAGTCGCAGGGTAAAAAAACTTGGGTCCACTTCGAAGGGATCCGATATGATATCATCGGTTGCTTGAGGAATTCTGTTTTTTCGTTTTTTGCTTGGTACAGTCGACTTAAAAAGTTGCATTGGTGAAGGCGGAATGAGTGGCTTTCCTTGGAATCCAGCACGAAAGAAATACCTGGATGTACAAGGAATGATCAGGGTTCCTTGGACTCCGGAAGAAAAACGAATGTTCCTTAGAATGCAGGATCAAAATTATCTGCATGGTAAAGGAATAGGGTTCCTTTTGGAAACCAGAATTCGAGTGGTCCTTATATTGCAGAATCAAAATTATCTAGATGTTGAAGGAATGAATAGGGTTCCTTGGAATCCGGAATGAAAAAGAAATGAGTGGGTTTCCTTGAAGGCAGCATCAAAAACATAAAACAGACTGATCGGGTTTTTCTGGAATCCAGCTTGAGAACGGTGTAAACGGTTTGAGAGGTTTTCTTAGAATCTAGCATGAAAATGTTACATATGGGTGCAAACCGAACAAGTGAAGACAGCGTGAAGAAGTTGCACACAGGTCTTAACGGAATGAGTGGGTTTTCTTGTATTCCAGCATGAAAAATACGCTTTTACGCTTTTTACGCTTTTTAACACAATTTTTCGCACATGTTATTTTCCCGAAACTTGGAAAAGAGCCATCGTGGTCCCAATTCCGAAAAAAGGACCATCTCAAAATGTCACCAACTGCCGTCCAATTTCTATTCTTCCAAGTGGAGCGAAACTTTTCGAAAAAATCTTTGTACAGATGCTAACTACCTTTGTGAATGAAAACTCCATCCTTAGCCCGCATCAGCATGGATTCCGGAAAGGTCTGTCGTGCGAAACCCAGCTGATTGAATTTGTACATGACATTGCAGAAGCTTTTCAAAACAAATTACCAGTGCATGCAATTTTCATTGATTTTAATAAGGCTTTTGACACAATTCCTCATCATTTACTCCTTCGTAAATTGCATTTGTTCAAACTTCCTCTGCAGTTTATACAGCTCCTATCCTCCTACCTGAGTGGGCGGTCTTCTATCCTCAAGTGGGATGGGTCCATTTCCTCGCAAGTGTATCCTAACTCTTCCGGTGTACCACAGGGAAGTGTCTTAGGCCCATTGCTTTTTTTGCTGTATATTAATGACATCACTGAGGGGACTAAGTGCAAAATCAGATTGTTTGCAGATGATCTGGTGGTGTACCAGCCGGTAAAATCATCCTTGGATATAACTGCCTTGCAAGCTGATCTCAATGTGCTTAACAAATGGTGCGAGACTTGGGGAATGAAAATCAACACCAGCAAATGCGCTTTTGTACGCTTTCAGCGTTCGAAAGTTAATGATCCTTGGGGCTCTTCATCCACGTCGTACACCATTAACCTGGAATACATTACAAAGAAACTACTTTTAAGTACCTGGGAGTGATACTGCAAGAAAACTTGTTCTGGGAATCTCATGTCAATTACATCACAGCGAGATCTCAAAAAAATTTTGGTTTAATTCGACGCAATCTGGTTCTTGCTTCTGCAGATGCTAAACACAAAGCTTATTCCACCCTTGTTCTGTCAATTCATGAATACGCCAGTGTGGTGTGGGATCCATTCAAAATAGTTCATATCGAATCCCTAGAGAGAGTTCAGAGACGGGCAGCAAGATTTATTTCTGGCAATTTCCTGCGTTCCAGCAGCATCACTAGCATTCTTGGCGAGCTAAATTTGCCTCCGCTCGCTGAGCGCAGGAAAGAAAAGCGCTTAAAGTTCTTTGCAAAAAACTTAATAGGCGACTACAAAATTTGTGTCCCTTCAGGGTTTTCTATTCGCCTCCCCCAAAGAAGGACAGACAACGGTCTTCATTTCACTGTGCCATTCATATACCGTAATGACTATTACAATTCCTTTTTTCCCAGGACAATAAGGGAATGGAACACCCTACCAGCCACATCACCAATTGTTGTTAAAACTATTTCCAAAAGAATTTCTGCCGTACCATTACACAATGCACACGTTTCACTGCATTGAAATTGAATAATTTGTTCCGTTGTCTGTCAATTGTTTTTACCATTGCATTGACTTTTTTTTTGACTATGCTTGTGTCTTCAAGCCCGACTCACCAAGTCATTTTGTGAACCGTAATTGTTTTATAAATAAATAAATAAATAAATAAAAAAAATATGTAAGCGGATTGAGTGGGTTTCCAGCTGGCATGGAAAAGTCGCACAGGTCAAAATGGAATGATTGGGTTTTCTTGTGTACCAACATAAAATGGGTAAACTAAATGAGTGGGTTTTCTTGTATTCCAGCATGAAAAAAGGTGTAAACGGAATGAGTTGGTTTTCTCAGAATCAAGTATTTGAAGAAGTTGCATTTAAGCAAACTGTATGATTGGGTTTCCATAGTGGGCAAGCATGAAAACGTTGCACAATTAAAAACAAAATAATCGGGGTTTCTTGTAATCCAGCTTGAAAAGGGTGTAAAGGAAATGAGTGGGTTTTCTTCGAGTCCAGCATGAAAATGTTGCATGCGCCCAAACGGAATAAGCAGGTTTTCTTGGAAACTGGCATGCGGGGCTACCTTTTTCCGCAGATACCTTTGCATCCAACATTTGTTGGATGCAAAGGTATCTTTTTTTCCAAGAAACTTTAATTCCTTTTTTTTTATTTGTTTTCCAACGAGGGGAAACAATTTACCTCGTGACTGTACCTGGCTATGGCCATTCGTTTCCATGTGTGCTTAAAATGCATGTGCGTAATGTTTTTATTTTGCCCACTGAACTTTTTTTGGCATTTTCCACGGCACATGACGGCCCCAATCCAAGAATTGACGAATTAGTAGATTGCTAAAACTACCCTCATAGCCTTTTGCTGCGTTCTCTCTCTCCTCTCTCCCCTCTCTCTCTTTCTCCAACAGATATATCATGCAAGACATCAGTCGGTCAGCATAATCCTAGGGTTTTGGCGTTTAGGAATGATATCCCACTACCCAGGCTATAGGCATGCTGGGCAGATTTTAGGACATTGATAGATTGGTCTCCTGTCAAATTCTCTTCGGAAATACATTCCCTGAAAAGGAGAAAAGGTGAAGCTGCATGATCAACCATACAAAGGGATATTTCTTTGGATATACGGAGCCCTTCAAAAGCGTCTTTGAATTGGTGATCATGTCCATCGCTGTGACTGGGTAAAATGCAGGCTGCTCCTCCAACTATTTTTGTCAATGTAAAGGCTCTTTTTACTTCCGCAGGAATGTATTTTTAATGTATTGATTTATTCTTAATGTATTTTTTTCTTTTTGTTTTTTTTTTCTTAAAGCATTATTTTATTCTTGTATTCTTCATGTATTCGTTTATTCTTAATGTATTCTAAATTTTCTTTTATTGTAGATGTATTCTAAATGTATTCCAAATGTATTCTTTAATTATTTTAATATTTTATTCTTTATTCTAATGAATTCTTAACGTATTCTAATGTTATGTATTCTTCTTAACACAGGAGGGTCACTGGAAAGTAATTATGAAGGAATTGGCGATCTTTTTTCGCATGTGTAGCAAGTGTGTCCCATGCAATAGTTTTTTAAGTTTGACAACATGTCACCTGGAGATTTCTAAATCATATGCGCACGTTTCCTTGTTCATCATCATCCAACCATATCCAAAATCAAGTTTGAGTATACTCGTATGCACTGTAAACATCTCTGTCGGTACACGATCACAGAAGGTGGAAAGCCAACACCAAATTGGTGGCAATTTGCCACTATATCTGTAGCAGCAATGCCACCGTATTTGGTGTCAAGCATACCGAGTATTACTAAGCCGCCATCCATTGGTTAATCATTGAAATCTGTCATAGTTGTGACGCCGCGTCGTGAGCTAGTATCGAGTGCGCCCTCTTCTGTTTCGTCTGCTAGTTTCGAATGCGCCCTCTTCTGTTTCGTCTGCTCGTTTCGAATGCGCCCTTTTCTGTTTCGTCTGCTAGTTTCGAATGCGCCCTTTTCTGTTTCGTCTGCTAGTTTCGAATGCGCCCTTTTCTGTGTCGTCTGCTAGTTTCGAATGCGCCCTCTTCTGTTTCGTCTGCTCGTTTCGAATGCGCCCTTTTCTGTTTCGTCTGCTAGTTTCGAATGCGCCCTTTTCTGTGTCGTCTGCTCGTTTCGAATGCGCCCTTTTCTGTTTCGTCTGCTAGTTTCGAGTGCGCCCTTTTCTGTGTCGTCTGCTAGTTTCGAATGCGCTCTTTTCTGTGTCGTCTGCTGGTTTCGAATGCGCCCTTTTCTGTGTCGTCTGCTAGTTTCGAATGCGCTCTTTTCTGTGTCGTCTGCTAGTTTCGAATGCGCCCTTTTCTGTGTCGTCTGCTCAAAGGCGCGTAAAAGTGTGCTCTCTCAGAGGGTTGTTGATTGATTTTCTCTATTTTCGGAGTTTCCTTCAATCAATCTTGTTTAAAGACAAGTTAAAAGCAAAAGAAATACAGAGAAATATTTTTTCGTAAACGGAGAGCTGCATTTTCAATAACATGTTCAAGTTTCAAGATCGTATTCAAGTTGTAATCACTTACAAGGACACGTTTACAATAACAAGTTCATTGGCGATGGTTTATTTCAAAACCAATCCTGTTCGGAGATGAATGCCAAAGTGTTGTAGCAACAATTCTCCAGGAATGACACCTTCACGTGGCACGGAGCCTACACTGCCAGAGAGGGATACTCAGTGGTGGCTCAAGAACTCGCCCTGGGAGGGAGTTCCACTCGGGGATGGTTCATCCCAAGAATGAGTACATTCCTATGAGCACGTCACTTTTAAAAGTTCGAGATTGTCACGATTTTACATGCATGAGTACTTACATTAATTCTGCCGCCATTATACCAAGGCGAAAAGGTCCCCAAGGGGAAACTTCGTATTTACAGTGTGGAATCGTGCCTTTTTCGTATGTTTCCAGACTTTTTTTACAGCTATGGGCAAGAACCGGTCGGCTCTCAGCTCACTCGACCAGGCGACAAATAGAAAAAGGCGGAGACATTTTTTAAAAATATACCTGAAGCAAAAATGGAAATCGATTTTCAGCACTCCCCCAAACGCACTGAAACAATCGAAATCCAAAGCCATGGCACTGAAATGTTTCAAAAGAGGACCTTTCTCAATGAAATGCTTTTGAAAGAGGACCTTTTTGTCAAATCATCAAGCGTCAAGTGTTTCTCTTTGTTTTTCAATTCAGTTGCTCTGTGTTTTTCATCAAACGTCCCTGATTTTTTTTCTCCCCCAACGGATCCCCGTTCGTGGCTTTTTTTTCTTCCCGCCAGTCCTCGCATTTGAAATAAGGACCCATTTCATCCCCAATGCCCTCACGCCCTTGATGTCCTACCCAATCCATCCTTCAATCGCCGCAGTTTCTTTTTTTCCAATCCCGAAATTTTATCCGTTTCCAATTAGTATTAATTTGTTTTAGGCTCTCCGCACGGCTCACAGACCTACCCACTCTTGTCGCCCAGAGCAAAACCAGTTACCCCAGACCAATAATTTCCCTAAAATAGCCCTAAGCGGGCATTAATATTGGAATTCCGCTATCCGGCCGGTGGCTGGGGGTTGATAGGGAAACTCATTCCGCCTCTTTCAATGTCTAATTCTTTTTTAAAGTGCGTCCCAAAAGAGCAGTTTTATGAAATTATTTTTAGACTGATATTTTTCTCCTTCTCCAGACCGTGGATTAGTTTTCGGCTGGGATTTTTCTAGCCGATTCAAAAGCTAGGGCATGCATGAAGAATTTCGGTCGTGTGTGGGCGAGACACAAATGCTCTCTATCCCCCGCCCTCCTATCCCTCCCTCTCTCTCGCTCCTCTCCATCCCTCTCTATCCCCTCCCTACATCTCCCATCGCCTCCCTCTCGCTCCCCTCCCGACATCTTTGAGGAATAACCGGATTGAGGAATATCCAAGTCGGTTTGCACAAAACCAGTTTCAGGACCACCACAACCTCGATGGCGAATCACAAAGCCGGATTACGGTTTGCACAAAACCGGATCCGGATTGCAGTTTGCAAAAAACGGGATCGCGGTTTGCACAAAATGGGATTGGTGACCATCACAACCTCATCGAAGCACAACACGGGATTGAGGAATATCCAAACCGGTTTGCGCAAAACTGGATTGGGGACCACCACAATCTCAAACCACAACCTCAGAGTCACAAAACGGGATTGAGGAATATCCAAATCGGTTTGCACAAAACCTGATTGGGCACCACCACAACCTCAACGGCGAATGACAAAACCGGATTGCGGTTTGCACAAAACCGGATGGCGGTTTGCACAAAACTGGATTGCGGTTTGCATTTAACGGGATTAAGGACAACCACAACCTTGGAGTAAACACAAAACCGTGTTGTGGAATTTCGCCTCGCAAACATCTGAGGTCTGATCGGGTGTAATTCAACGTCCGCGTATGATACCGATTGGTGGGGTGTCTGCGATTCGAGGCTCTGAGACTTTCAGTCGAATGAATCGGAAATTCCCTTTTGAGTGAAATTCTTTTTTAATTAACACGGATTTAGCGGATCTGTCGGCCTTGGGCTCTGAAGGGAAGTGAAATTAAAAAGGGGAGTTCGGATTGATTGATATCTTTTGGCATTGCATGGTGTGGCTATATCTCTCGAAAGAGGATTGAAAATGTATTGTTGTGCACGGTTATGCGCTGTTCAAAGAATGGGGAAACTTTAATTGCTATTCCGTGCAAATTCAACTGAACTTAAAAATGATCATGAACTCATTGTTTATTTGTTCAAAAAAATCCACAAAGTTGTTGGTGGAATGGAGAAAAGATCGCAGCCGATGCTGAGTCATATTCAAGATAAAACAGACAGGATTGCATAACCAAAGACGGACAAAGAAAGAATAGAAAAAGTGATGCAATAAAAAAATCAGACCGTCACGGTCGGGAAATTCGACCATAAGCTGCTCTAATTGTTGCATTCCGTATACCTATATGGATCGGACAGTAGTGGACACCAACAAAAAACATAGTTAATTGATCCCTTGATTGATATCGTGTGAATGAAATGAAATGAATATCGCGTCGACCGATATGAAATTTCCTTTCAATTATTTGGATTGTTTGCGGCGGCGAAATTAATCTGATTGACACCTCTAGAACGCTTTGTTGAAATCTGGCGCTTTAATTTCTACTGCCTGCATAGAATAAAAAGAAATAAATAAGTTTCGGAGGAAATAGTTGAATGGAAAACACACACATGGGTTCATTAATTCCGCCGCTACTATACTCGGAGACGTAATATCCGGAATTTTTAATCCTTCAGAGTGGATTTCGTCAATCAAGGAATTTCGCTCAAGAAATATCTGTATGGTAATTAAGAATATCTGTTTATTTATTATTATTATTATTATTATTTTAATTTCTAGTCAAATGGTATGACACGTCAAAGGATAAAAACAATGCAGATGGAAAATCACTGTGAAAGAGAGAGAGAGAGAGAAGAAAAGAGAAAAATAAAATGAAGGTAAATCCAGGAGTCTCGTGACAGGAAGAGAAAAAAATTACAAATGCAGGTAAAAGTGACGAAAAAGGAAAATTGAAAAGTTGACTCGGTGTTTACCTTGCAGCAATAAGAATCAGACCAATACGTTGCGCTGAATGGCATGCATGAAAGGGCGAGTAAGGGCATTCCAATCCCTGGAGGTTCGTGGGAAAAAACTGTGGAAATAAGGATTAAATCGAATTGTGGGACCTCGAACTTGGGCGTTAGAATGAGTTCGGCGCATTTCATTGAGCAGCGTGAAAGAGGGTGGTAGGCGCAGCTGAGATCGCGAGGACACGATGTTAGAAAACAATTCAAGCCTTCTCGATTTCCTACGCTCAGCAAGGGTGATGAGATTTAGCGTAGAGAGCAAATTTGTTACACTTGTGTTTCTATTGAAATCAGCAAAAATTAGTCGTGCTGCAAAGCGTTGAACGCGTTCCAAAGCCTGAATGTGGCTCACAAGAAAAGGATCCCAGACCTCGCACGCGTATTCTAACTGCGGCAGAACAAATGTTTTGTAAGCGAGGAGTTTAGCTTTTACTGAGGCATGTCCAAGGTTTCTCGTGATATAACCGAGGGTTTTGCGTGCCTTAGAAACAACCGTATCGATATGGTGGCTCCAAGATAGCCTGCTGTCAAGGTGAACACCGAGATATTTAACAACTGAGGAGTAAGAAATTGATTGGCCAGAAATGTTATAAAATGCAGGAAAGGAAGGAGTTCTGCCATTAGTGATAGTTCGCGCAAATTCAATCCAGACACATTTTGCCGGGTTGGTTGCCATTCCCCACCTATTACACCAGGAATCGACAGAGGCAAGATCAGCCTGCAGTTTCTCAATGTCTTCTCGGGACGCAATTGGTGTGTATATGATGACGTCATCGGCAAACATTCTGATCCTACTGTTGACACCAACAGGAAGATCATTTATGTATAGAATGAAAAGAAGAGGTCCAAGAACGCTGCCTTGAGGAACACCAGACTTCACAGCTTTGGACGAACGGGAATTTGTCCCGTTAACGGACACAACAAAGTGCCGGTTGTATAGGTAATTTTCTACCAGTGAGATAAGAGAGAGAGGTAGCCCAAATGAACGGAGCTTTGATAAAAGCAGTGGATGCGGAATGCGGTCAAAAGCTTGAGTAAAATCAATAAGAACAGCATGCACGGGAATTTTTACTTCAAGGGACTGAGCGACATCCTGAACAAATTCCAGAAGCTGAGTTGTGCAGGAATACCCTCGGCGGAACCCATGTTGACAAGGAGACAGTAGTTCCACTGAGTGGCAGAATTCAAGAATTTCCTGGTGAATGAGCCTCTCGAATAATTTGCTGCAGCTGTTTAGGAGGGAAATCGGTCTGTAGGAAAGGGGATCGGAAGGCGGTTTCCCACGCTTTAATATTGGGATAATAGTTGACAGCTTAAAATCATCAGGTATGCGAGAAGATTCAAACATTTTTATAAACATTTATCGTGTCTGTCTGGTGAAATTGTGATCGCTTCAACTGGCTTTCAGCCTTTGTTTGCCCTTTTTATTTCAATGGCATGATTTCGACTGTTTCAGCGCAGGCTTTGGCTTTATCTTTGACTTTTTGCTATAATTGTGGTGGACATAAACGCTTCAATCAATTGTCACCAATTCCGCATTTTAGACACGACACTGCTTTTTCTTCAGTATTTTGTGCAAAAACTACAGTCCTTTTTGCAGGCATGCACCTCCCAATCTCTGCTTTGATCTTTTAGCAATTTTGGATACCTAACTTTTTCTTTTCTTTGACACTTTTGGCCAAAATTGTTGTCTTTTTTTGGAGGTGAACAGCACCTTGTGGTCGCCGTATTGATTTGTTGGACCTTTAGACACCTGCCGTTGTCTTGTATTCAGCATTTTCTGGCAAAAGGGCTGCAGGTTTGGCAGAAAATGCTGAATGAAAGACAACAGCAGGTGGTTAAAATGGCTAACATGTGAGTAGGCAGCGACCAGAGGTAATTTTAGACGTCCAACATTGATCCAAGCATTTCCAGCAAAAATGCTGTTCTTCTTTGCAGGCGAACGCTTTTCAAATTCTGCACTTAGTTAGCCGTTCCAGACACCTGATGTTGTCTTTGGCATTTCTAGCCAAAATGAGTGCTTTCTGGCAGGCGTAGTTTTCCATTTCTGTTAATTTGTTCGCCATTTTGGACACCTGAGGCCATTTGTCTGGTGTTTACAGCCATAAATTTCGCAATGCCGCCATCTTACTCCTTGAAACCTAACCAGCGCAGAACTGATAATGGCCTTTCATATCAAGCTCCAATTTGCAAATCCAACAGATACTTTAATTCGTTCTTCCCTCGAACAATAAGGGATTGGAATTGTCTTCCTTCAACAGCCCCTCTGGTTTCGCGTGCCATTAGAGTCCTGCGGGCGCCGCACCAATTGTAGCATTTGAATGTTGTTTACTGCTTGCTTTCACCCTTTTATTCCTCGACTTGAACTTTTTAATCTTATGACCATGTAGCGAACTAACCTGTGCCTGCCACCAATGAAACTGTGGCAGTATTGTTTAAAAAAAATAATAAAATAAAATAAAAATGCGTGCTGGCAGACGAACGCTTTTCAAGTCCTGTCACTTTGTAAGCCATTTTTGGGCACCTGACGCTGTCTTTTCTTTGGTATTTTGTGTCAAAATTGTACAGTTTTGGCAGCGCTAATCACTTTTAAATCTTTGTATGAATTTTTCGCCCATTTCGTGCCAATCGCAGGCACCTGGCTATAGAATTTTCGTCTTAGCGCCTCCATTTTCCCGTCCATTCCTCTTAACAAAATTGGCTCAGCAAACCGACATTTTATTTCCGCTCGCATCCTAATTTTTCAGAGGACGGCCATCTCGACTTTTCGACTTCTCCAAGGAAATCAAATCGCTTCCAATGCAAATTCGACTCGAGAATTTTGATTTCATTAAATTGAAACGGGGGCCGAGGGATGACTGAGAGGCGGGTGGGGGCGCAGGGCTCTTGGAATTACTTCCAACCCAATTGAGGAAGGTGGGGTAGGGTTGGACTTCGAATTTCATATTTGGAATAAGTATTTAAGCGGCGCTCGACCACCATCTCGATGGAGGGGGACCGGGTCCTGTCAACCGCATAGCCAGCGCCTTTTGACAGTTTTGCTGGGTTGTGCTTGTGGAGAGGGGTGATGTGCCCCCTGCCTCGTTCCCAAACGTCCCCCCATCAACAAATGCAAACAAACCAGGCCGAGAGAGACTTTGAGCGAGTGGCGGACCGGACCATAAAAATGAAAAGACATCAATAATCAGATTGTGTGGAATTGACTTGGCAAAAGTTTCGGAATCCGAAATCCGAATATTCGGCCTGGCTTTTTGTTTGTCCTTCCAGGATTGATGGGGCCCTTCGCGAGCAGGAAGGAAGGGCTGGGCTGGGCTGCGTGGTTCGCCTCCCGCTGACGATATCCTGGGCTTCACTTTCTGCCGATGCTAAATGGCCTGCTTGCCTTACGCCTTTTCGTCTGCAGCAATAACCCTTTTTCGCATCTCTCGTCATCAACAAGGAGCGGGAAAAGGCAATTTCGATATTTCTGTGAACGTTCAGGAAAGTTGGCTCTGCCACGCTGTATGCCCAGAAGATATTCTAACGCCTGGTCAACTCAGCATAATTTATTTTTATACAGTGAGCGGCATCAGAAATGTAACGGCCGGTTAACGCTTTTCAAATGAGGCCTGCAGACGATCGCAACCACCTGAAAAGCATTGCCAGCGGTGACGTTTCTGCCGCCGCACACCGCAGAGCTTGCACCATTTTCAACCGTAACATGAACGCCATGAATGTACGAGTATTTTGCGACGTCATTTTGCGGCGCTTGGTGCAGTGGACCAACGGCTTCCTCAGTAGCACGATCAGGTGTGACAGAGGGATATTATTTGCCATTCCACCTTTTTTATCTCAAACTCACCTCAGGAATGAGAGGACGAGAAAGAATTCAATTTCATAAACGCATCACATTTCCGCATTTATCCATGAAGATGTTAATTGACATCTAATTAACGTGTGTTCCACGTGGTGCCAGAAACTAAGGGACCTGCAAAATTTAACGCACTAAAATACAAAATATAAAAACTTATCGGGCCGACTCGAAAAGGCAGAAAACCTTCAAGACCAGACAGAGCACCATTCGCAGCAACACTCACTGCTGATTTGGTGCAGTTGGCTTGGCAGCAGTTCGGAATACCTCCGTCATTGGACTGGACGAGTTATCTCCATTGCTCTGTGACTCTATTATTCGAAATTGTAGTGACACTTTGGGCGGTGCTGCAGCAACAATGTGCATTCCTGGTGCCACTGTGGCCCATGTCGCAAAGGAGCTGCACACCGTCACGCGATTTTTGGGTGGTGTTCCCAATAAAATCATTTTTCATGCAGGTGTGAACAATTGGATGCAATGGTCCACAGAAATTGAAATTGCAGAGGCAATGCGCTTGCTTATATTGTATTGCAAACATCTTTTCCCTGATGTTTCCATATCTGTGTCTGGTGTAATTTGTCTAAGAGATAGCCTCAGGTACCAGATCAAAAATTTGAATAGCCGCATCCAAGCCTCTGTATTATCTTTGAATGGTGTTTATGACAACTGCATTGCTTTTCTTGACAAATGAATTTTTAACTTTGGAAAAGTGTTGGGGGCGTGATGGCGTTCATCTAAACCGTTTTGGTAGTCAATCCCTTGCTAAACTTTTTTTAGGACAGAATTTGGTCAACTAACAGCTTCTGACGAAGTTGTTTCTTTGAATCCCATCTCCCTTCCCATGTCCCTTCCAAGGGTTCTATCCTATAAGCGTCAGGATGTGAATGAACAGGCACGCTTGCAAGCTGCATCAACACCTGGATTGAGTGCAGGGTCAAGGATGCTTGGCAAGCTTAAACTCATTCACAGCAATTTTCGAAGCCTGAAAAACAAGTCAATTCCGTTTTCAACACTGGTTGAACTTCATTCTCCTGATCTGATTATAGGTACAGAGTCCTGGTTAAATCCGGAAATCAATAACAATGAAATATTTCCAACCAAATTCACTGTCCATCGTCGTGACAGAATAAACTCTCAAGGTGGGGGAATTTTTCTCTGTGTTGCTTCTCACTTGGAGAGCACTCTTCTCTATTCCGATGATGAATATGAATTTATTCTTTGCAAGGTCTCCGCTCAAAAACCATCTGTTAATCTCCATATTCTTGTGGTTTATAGACCTCACCACTCCGGGGCTGCAATTTTCGAGGCGATTGAGACATGTTTAACAAAGTTCAAGCTCTTAAAAAAATCATGTCTTTCCCTTCTTGTTGTAGGAGACCTGAACCTTCCTGATATAAACTGGGTGCGGCGCTTGGTTCCGCCAAACCGACTGTATGGTAATGCTTGTTTGTCCTTTGTTGAGAAATTTTTACTAACGGAATGCACAAGTTCGCCTACAAGGGGACATCATTTGCTAGATGTCACCTTGGACAGGCCCCATAAACTTGTGGCCTCCGTGAAAGTTGAAGATGGCATTTCTGATCACAGCATTGTTAATGTTTGTCTTGATTTTTGCAAACCCCCGACTACCACCTGTGCTGCAAAGAAGATTTTTCTATATGGAAGAGCTAATATCGAGGGATTGACTAATTTTTTGTCATGTCATTTTGATACATTTAATTGTTTAGCAGAAAGTAATTGTCCTGTAAACTCATTGTGGCAAGGTTTCAGTGACATGGTTGAGAAGGCGAAAACGTCCTTCATTCCAACTAAACTTGCTAAAGACACACTTCGACCCCCTTGGTTTAGTAATGAACTTGTTATTCAGAAAAAAGTTGCGCTCTTTGTTCAAAAGTCGAACATTATCGTTTCACAACAAAAAGCGTTATGTTCTGGCTTTGAAAAGTTACAACGCCGTAAAGTTCAAGGCGATGGAATCCTATCTAGCATCCTTTTCTCTCAAGCGTGAAAGCATAGGAAAGTTCTGGAGGTTTAACGTCACCAGGAAGCGAGCAGATCGGATTCTTCCCTCACTGATGGGTTCAAGTAGTCCTTGGAAGCCGGTGCTGTTGGAAAGGCCAATCTATTGAATTCTACATTTGCCAGAGTTTTTAAGAGTGGCCCTCCTCCTGCCATTCCCACTGGACCTTGTTTCAGTCCATGTGACGCGCCGGTTGTCACTGAAACCTTGATCATAAATAGGATTAAGATGATGCCTGTTAAAAAGAGTGAGGGCTTGGGTAATGTGAATATCCGTTTTCTAAAGCTGGTTCCAAATATTATAGCAAAGTTTCTCAAGTTAATTTTTGATGCCAGCCTCAGGCAGGCTGAAATTCCAATCAGCTGGAAGAAATCGCTAGTTGTACCAGTTTTTAAAAAGGGAAATCGTTCCGATCCCTCAAACTACAGACCCATTAGCCTGCTAGACACCTGCTCCAAAATTCTTGAGTTTATTATTGCGCAGCACATCAGGAACTTTATGCAAACAAATGATTTACTGTGTGGTGCTCAGCATGGGTTTCGCCCCGGACACTCCTGTGCAACCCAACTTACTTCATTTACACAGGACATAACAAATGCACTAGATAAACGGTCACATGTTGACGCTGTTGCAATTGACTTTTCCAAGGCTTTTGATGTTGTGCGCCACGACCTCTTGATCGAGAAAATGACATTCCTTGGGATTGACCATTGTACATTAAATTGGCTGGTGGGGTATCTTTCTGGACGCACTCAGTGCGTCAGGGTTGACAACTCATATTCTGATTCACTACCTGTCACTTCTGGCGTGCCACAGGGAAGCATCTTAGGACCGCTTCTTTTCATTATATATTCAAATGACCTGGCAGAGGCAGTTCATTCCCGCATCCGTTTGTTTGCCGATGACTGCATAGTGTATTCAGTTATTAATGGAGCTGAGGACAGTCGCAAACTTCAGGGTGATTTGGATCGTATCGGTGAGTGGTGTTCCAGAGCGTCGATGACGATCAATTTTGACAAATGTAATTTCATTCGTTTTTAGAGAGTTGGAAACTGTCCAATACCATATTGGTGGAAAGACCCTATTGCAATGCACTGAACTTACTTATTTGGGTATATTATTTTCCAGCAAACTTGATTGGGGGCCACATGTCTGTTCTGTTGCTAGGAAAGCTAACAAAGCCTTGTATTTTATCAAGCGCAATTATCGCAAGTGTCCGCCTAATATTAGAGAATTAGCGTACTTCAGCATTGTTAGGCCCATTCTTGAGTATGCTGTTGCTGCTTGGGATCCATGGCTCTCTTGCCAAGTTCAAATTTTGGAGAGAATTGCATGGGATGCATGGGATCCTTCTAAAAGGTGCGACATTGACGCGCTTGAAGCCGTTCAAAGAAGAGCTGTCAGATCTATTACCCAAAAGTATGGCCGGCAATTTAGTGTAACCGCAATCCTGAAAGACCTAGATCTCTCCACCCTGCAGAGCCGCCGCCGAACGCATCGCCTAAATCTGCTCAGTGATATAATCACAGGTGCAGTGGATTTTTCTCTACCTGACACTTACATGTTTAAATCAAAACAAAGGCGGACAGATAACGGCCTGAGCTTTGTCCTACCATTTTGCAAAAAAAAATGTTTTTTTCAATTCCTTCTTTCCCCGAACATTAACCGAATGGAATAGCCTCCCCGCAAATAGCCAGTTGATATCTCGCGCAATTGCTCGCATACCTCGCACCACGACAGAGATGCCCGCCCCCCAGATCGACGTGAATTTTATTCCACATGACTCTTGAACACCTTCATTGCCCTGCTTGTTTTTTGCCATATGACTATGCTTGCTTGCGTAATTTTTGTTGTTGTTGTATTTGTTACAGTGCCTAATCATTTGTACACTGTTTTTTGACAATAATAATAAATAATAATAATAATAATTCAGCGACGAGCAGCTAGATTCGTGGTGGGTGACTACCGCCGAACCACAAGCGTTACTGGCATAATAACAAATCTTGGTTGGAGTTCCTTGGCTGACAGGCGCAAGATGGCCCGTCTGTCAAGTCTCTTCCTGATTATGAAGGGGAATGGGGGTTGGGCTGACTTGCACTCTCTGTTAGAGGCCCCTCATTATTACTCTCGGCAAGATCACGATTTCAAAATTCGGCTGTGGAACTTTAGCAAAGATGTTGGCAAATTCTCTTTTTTGGGACGCACCATCACTCAGTGGAACTCACTTCCCAGGGATGTGTTCGCAAACCCGCTAAACTTGGCCACTTTTCAATCTCGATTGGAATCTTTGCAAGAGTCATAGAATTTCCGTTCTCTTTGTTATTCATGCCCTTTTCCATTTTTTAAACTTTTGCCTGAAATTGCATTGCCTGTAATTGCATAACTTTTATTGTCGTATTTTTGATAGGAGGTAACTCCGAAAAATATAATTGAAATTGAAAAAATTGAAAAAAATATACTGTAACTAACCCAACCAAAACCTAATCTAACCTGATCTTCCTATCCTATTTAGACGACTTGAGCGTGTATGAAAATTCGTTCAGACCAGCATTTTTTAAATGTCGGCCGGTATTCTGAACTGCAACCGTTGGCTTGTCCGACCTCCTTGTTTTTTGCATCTTGTGTGTCTGTAAAGGCATCTATTCAGTGAATAAACGAAAAAAAATAACCTGGTTCAGTTGAACCACGCCTGAAGAAAGTACGACATTTACGTGCCGAAACCGCGGTAGCACAATCGACCAACCACTTGGGAAGCGGAAAACCTGTGCAGTAAGCGCAAAAGCACAATAGTGCGCTGTGCAGGTGCGTTTCCGACGCCGAAACAGTTCTGCAGATCCTTGCCGATTTTTTTCGTAAGCGGCAGCGTGCTGTATAGTGGCGGCGGAATTTGTAAGCTGTATAGTGGCGGAATAAATGTACTCACACATGTGTTTTTCCAATTTACAGTTACCTCCGAAACATTTTTCTTTCTTTTTACTCTTGTGCAGACGGTAAAAATTTTGTGTCAGATTGCAACATGTCTTTCTACATCAGATTTCGACCTCGCTGTTAAAGAGGATCATTAATTTCCGCAGCATGGATTTTTACTAAAATCTGAACAGTCGCAATTTTTTACATGTGCGAGTACATAATTCCGCCGCCATCTGCAAGCGTGACGTCATCAGCGTCCGATCGGCACAACAAGCAGCTTCGAAATGAACAGCGAAGGTGTGTATCGGCCTTAACTCTGCGAAGTTTCCATGTGAAAAAGTGTGGCGTTGCGAACTCCGCGCACCCTCCCGATTCATGAAACGAAAGGCAACTTTTGTTTTCGACCGCCAGAGAGCAGCAGCAGCAACAGCAGCAGCAGTCGCCCGAAATGGCAATCCCCATTTTTGATTAATCATTAATATTTCCCAAGCGAACAAAACACGGAAACCGAAGCTATTAAAATCAAACAAACAAAATAAAATTTACGAATGGCTCTTGCATCTCTCTATAGCTTCATAACTCCCTTCCCATCTACTTCCTGCTCTCCCCACCCATGCACCTCTTCTTACCTCTCCAAATAATCCCTCACTCTCCCCTTTTCTCATTTGTCCATTTAGCCTGTGTAGAGAAAAATGGCAAACAGGATATCAAGTATATTTCTACGTCATTTCCAAGGGAGAGAGAATTAGCGGGAAATGAAATAATTCTTGGAATTGGCAAATCAAAATATCGCGAATAAACTGCGTCTTGATGGCAAGCTCAAGTGACCACGAATCCAGAATTTTTTATTCATGTTAATGTATAGTGGCCTCGAAATTACGGTTCACATTCATGTGCAGAATTGTTCAGATTTTAGCAATATCCCCATGTTGCAGAATCCCCGTGATGCACAGAAATTAAACGTTCTCCTTTACAACCGAGGTCAAAATCTGACACCTCTAGAAAGCTTTATTGCATCTGGCGCTTTAATTTCTACCGCCTGCATAAGATAAACCGACAGAAAAAAGTTTCGGAGGCAACAGTTTAATGGAAAACACGAATGCATAACCCCTCTTGAACCCTACTTCACACTGAATTTCTTTGTCATTTTCAAATGGAGGATTGGTTAATGGTTTACATGTCGGAATCTGAAGATTTCCAAAACAGCATGCCACGCGTTGGCCTCGCAAAACGTCAATGAAAATTGCCACATTCTCATTTCTGCTGCTCCCTTTGGGCAGCGTGCTGCGTCTGTACTGCATCGCGATTCAATTCAGCCGCGCTCTCCATTCTCGCTATCGATGCCAAGGGATCTAAAATCTTCATGTGTGCCTTTTTTGGCCCCTGTCGAAAAAGCATGCACGCTACACACATCATATTTTATGATGCGTATTGCATACCCGTTTCGATGCTAGGGGATCTATAATCTTCATGTGTGCGTTTTTTTTGCCCCTGTCGAAAAAATCATGCACGCTACACACATCATGTTTTATGATGCTTATTGCATACCCGTTTCGATGCTAGGGGATCTATAATCTTCATGTGTGCGTTTTTTTGCCCCTGTCGAAAAAATCATGCACGCTACACACATCATGTTTTATGATGCTTATTGCATACCCGTTTCGATGCTAGGGGATCTATAATCTTCATGTCTGCGTTTTTTGCCCCTGTCGAAGAAATCATGCACGCTACACACATCATGTTTTGTGATGCTTATTGCATACCCGTTTCGATGCTAGAGGATCTATAATCTTCATGTGTGCGTTTTTTGGCCCCTGTCAAAAAAATCATGCACGCTACACACATCATGTTTTGTGATGCGTATTGCATTCACTAAATGTATTGCGTGTACCAAATGACGCGTATTGAATACCCGTTTCGAAGCCAGGGGATCTAAAATCTTCATGTGTGCGTTTTTTGGCCCCTGTCAAAAAAATCATGACCGCTGCACACATCATGTTTATCATGCGCATTGCACACCCGTTTCGATGGTAGGGGATCAAAAATCTTCATATTGTGTGCGTTTTTTGGCCCCTGTCAAAAAAATCATGCACGCTGCACACATCATGTTTTATGATGCGCATTGCATACCCGTTTCGATGGTTGGGGATCTAAAATCTTCATGTCTGCGTTTTTTGCCCCTGTCGAAGAAATCATGCACGCTACACACATCATGTTTTGTGATGCTTATTGCATACCCGTTTCGATGCTAGGGGATCTATAATCTTCATGTGTGCGTTTTTTGGCCCCTGTCAAAAAAATAATGCACGCTACACACATCATATTTAATAATGCGTATTGCATACCCGTTTCGATGGCAGGGGATCTACAGGGTGTTCCAAAAGTCCCGCAACATAGGCTCAGCAGTGTTATTTGTCATTTGCTGGTTTTTACGTAATTTTTCTGTATTCTCCTCCCCTTCTTTAGCTGTCTTGGAGTGTTTAGTGATGGCGCTGACTTTAAAATAGCGTACTGAAGTGATTTTGATGTGTGGTGGAGCACATCCACTGAGTTGCCGATGGCATTAAACTCGGTGGCCACATCGCGGCAACTCAATGGATGTGCTCCACCACACAGCAAAATCACTTCAGTACGCTCTTTTAAAGTCAGCGCCATCACTAAACACTCTAAGATGGCTAAAGAAGGGGAGGAGAAAACAGAAAAATTACGTAAAAACCAGCAAACAACAAATAACACTGCTGAGCCTATGTTGCGGGACATTTGGAACACCCTGTACAATCTTCATGTGTGCGGTTTTTGGCCCCAGCAGAAAAAATAATGCACGCTACACACATCATATTTAACAATGCGTATTGCATACCCGTTTCGATGGCAGGGGATCTATAATCTTCATGTGTGCGTTTTTGGCCCCTGTCGAAAAAATAATGCACGCTACACACAACGCTACACACAACATATTTTATGATGCGTATTGCATACCCGTTTCGATGGTAGGGGATCTACACAATAAATCAAAAGTCAGCCTAACGATGGAAGACAGGGCGTCCGGCTCGTGCGCTGCTCTGTTTTTTATTTCCCTGACTCAAAACGCATTGGCTGCCAGGCCGTGATTATCAGCGCATCTCGAAGAATAATTTTTCAGTGATTCGAGGAAAAATGTTTTTCATTTTTGCTTTCAATCACCGCTCAAAGTCGGCGAAATGGAGTACAGGGTTATCCGGTATAGCCGCTGTAACGGGATTTGTTTTCGCAAATGCAATAGTTGCAGCAGTGGTCCTGAACTGTAGCCGACATCATCAAAAAAATTAGCAGAAGCGCATTCTTGAAAATGGGCACATCAATGAGGACAAGTATCGCGAAATCATGAACGAAAAATTTGACAAACAATGCGAGTTGAGACGTTTATTTTCGGAGTTTACTGGGCTGTGGGGTCTCAAGACAGAGGACAGCCAGACCCAGCCAGAGATGAGGGAATGTCTGACACACGCGCATTCTTCCCAATTGTGGGTTCCTGGTCACACCATCTGGGGGTAACCCCTCTCACTTCTGGTTATCCTGTCTGAGCTTTTTCGATGAGACAGAAAGATCCCACACTTGAGACCGCCGTTGTCCTGAACTCCTCCTTCAGAACTCTACTTGAGACCGTTGTCTGCTGTGACCCCTCCAAACACCTCATCACTCTAGAGACGTTTAAAAGCATCAACTTATTTGGCAAAAACAAAAACATTCAAATTACGCACACCCTGTGCAGGTTGGAAGCAACGAAACTCATTGGCATGTTTTTGTTATCGCTAAACAGCGCAAATGACAAAAATTGCGGTTCCATCGTTTGTGCGACTTTTGATTTAAACAGTATAATCTTCATGTCGTGTTCGTTTTTGGCCCCTGTCGAAAAAATAATGCACGCTACACACATCATATTTTATGATGCGTATTGCATACCCGTTTCGAAGCCAGGGGATCTAAAATCTTCATGTGGGCGCTTTTTGGCCCCTGCAGAAAAAATAATGCACGCTACGCACATTATATTCAATGATGTGTATTGCATAGCCGTTTCGATGCCAGGGGATGCAAAATCTTCACGTGTGCGTTTTTTGCCCCTGTCGAAAAAACAATGCACGCTACACACATCATCCTTTATGATGCGTGTTGCATACCCGTTTCGATGCCAGGGGATTGAAAATCTTCATGTGTGCCTTTTTGGCCCCTGTCGAAAAAATAATGCACGCTACACACAACATATGTTATGATGCGTATTGCATGCCCGTTTCGATGCCAGGGGATGCAAAATCTTCACGTGTGCGTTTTTGGCCCCTGTCGAAAAAATAATGCACGCTACACACATCATATTGAATAATGTGTATTGCATACCCGTTTCGATTCCAGGGGATCTTTTATCTTCGTGTGTGCGTGCCCGCAGAAATCGCAGTTTCTTTCACTCATGAAGTTTTGACAGAATTTTGGTGGGTCGAGATTTCAGATAAAAAGCATGCAATACCGATGACACAGCTGGTCGTCTAACAACTATTCTCGTCATTTGTTCCTTAAAAATGATTTAAAAAAGCAAAAAAAGCTCAGTCCAACGAACTAATTGGCAATTCTGGATCGTTCGTTCGTTGGCTGGTTCGCTCCAACTCGACAAGATGAAGAATGGAAAAAAACTTCTTCGGTAGAGAGAGGCGGAGGTCGTGCGCCGATTTTAATTATATCCAAAATTAAAAATTAATTGCGTTTTGGCGTCTCGGTGGGTACTGGGTGGACCTAAAATTCGCATACAAGTTTGCATCATCGAGCAAACCAAACTCGTTCACCATGTTTCGGTTTCAACATTTGAAACATGTCTCCAGAAATATGCTCAGAAGACGTCTCAAAAGGTACGTGGCAAATTCTAAGCATTTGAACAGAAAATTTCTTGAAGATATGTCGTGTTGAGGGAGATGCATTTCCCCCACTTACACCAGAAAAAGTGTATGAAAACGCTGCCAACACAATTTTCTCAGATGAAGCTGTTAAAAGTTTGCTGTCAAAATTTTCTAGCTTTTATTCGTACAGTTCATGAAAACGCTGCTAATTCATTATTCCCTGGCGAAACTGTTTGAAACTTGAGATCGAAATGTCCATTTTCCGGAATAAGACAAACCAAGACTGACGAAACCCCAACCCAAACTGCCTGTTGCTTGTCGCCAACCTACTGATTGGTGTACGCCCAAGCGTGTTGTATATCTGCTGCTTGGGATCTGCTAATTAGGGCCGGAAAAGCAGTGGCGCCGACAGCTTTTTAGGATTGGGGGGATGAGACTAAAAAGGGCATCAATTTTTCGGGACATGGGGGCAGCACTGGAGCAATGTGCCAGGAAAAGAGCAATGTCATTCCCGAGGAAGCGTTGCGCGAAGCGCAACGCCATGGGAGGGGTTCGGGGAGGGGGTGTTCCCCATCCCCGAAGGGGGAAAATTTCTGAGGCAAGGGCAACAATCCCTCCCAGAAAATATCCCTTTCCATTATTGGGGAGATGCATCCCCCCAACCCCCATGAACGGCGCCCCTGCGGAAGCGACCCGAAGTTCTCGTCCCCACTTGTCGCTGTTGATTCAACACAAAATGTAATATCCTGAGTGCTTTCGCTTGCGTATGAGATCTCCGATTTTTGCATTTCTGCATCACAATTTTCAGACAGTACCGCAGAGGGTAAAATTGATGGTCGGAAAAGTTAGAGAATCGACGTTTGATCATTCCGAATGGGCGACACATTCTGTTTAATTGTGGCACTCGACGTTTTCCGAAAGTGGACAATTCACAAGGATACCGCCTTCCGAAACTGAAGCAATGGTATTCTTAAATTGTACACCCTGCCCTTTTGCAACTGAAAAATAGGGTTTCGATTAAAAAAAGGTTAAAAAATACAAAAATTAAAATGTCCGCCGTGTCTCGCTGCTGCCTATCAGAATCAGACGTCGAAAAGAAAAGTTTGCCTGACAACTCTTCATCTGCTCACTCCACCCCTCCGCCCTCTCCACCCCTCCGCCCTCTCCACCCCCTCAACCCCCTCCCTCTCGGCGGTGATCCAACCCTCATCCTTACCATCTATCTGTCTCCAGAGTCTTGTCTCTAACGATTTTCGGAAAACTCTTTTAATTAATGCATCCGACAAACAAACTGTGGATGGATTTTTTGGGCTGCAGTTTTCCCAACCTGGATTCACTGCGAAATGGCCCTGCGCGAATATTTTCTTACCATTCGACGGCCATAGTCAATCGCTCAGTACTTTCGTACCGTTACGTGAAGCATCGTTGTCCAGCACTGGATAGTTGTTCGGAACACCTACCGACATCATTGGACTGGGCGAGTTCGCACCATTGCTCTGTGATATACTCGTATTAAAACTAACTCACACCTAACCTAACCTAACCTAACCAAACCTAACCTCCAAACCAAACCCAACTTAGCTTAACCAAACCTAATCCTCCTACCCTGTTTTGGAGACTTGAGCGTGTGTGAAAACTCGTTCAGGCCAGCATTTTTGAAATGTCGGCCGGTATTCCGAACTGCAAACCCGGATCTAGCGGCCCAGTTCAGTACCGCTCAGGGATTCCACCCACATTGTAAGGACTTTCGCATTTACAGTACACTAGCCGCAGGTAATGACGTGCATTCTTGAGCTGTAAAAACGAAGATTACATTTTCTCTTGAAAAACTTTTAAAAATTCGTTACAAAACATAAAACATTTACCTTAAAAACTAGATTACATTGACAAATGTAATCGTCTGCTGTAAGAAGTCAAATTATAAACCAAAAGATATTCTTTGGTAGAAACGTATAGCTGTATCCTGGGGTCATCATTTCCGTGCTAAAGTTCCGTGAGCCTTTCAGGTGAGACACTCCAGCGTTTCGGCAGGCTAAAAAAATTTGAACACACAATTCCCACGTCGGTTGAATCTTGGATCTCCCTTTCAGCAA
>JASGXE010012439.1:0-50262 GCA_030068105.1 Sinentomon sp. SZTP_YWyxl
TGGTAGGGCTTAAAATTTCATGTTTGTTGAAAAACTCTCATGTCACGTCTTTTTATTTTGTGAGACTGAAGGAAACTTTGATGCAGTTAACATGATTCCTGATCAGTGTAACATTAAATTTTATGTTTGGATTGAAGGAAAAATCTGAACATAAAATCCCACGTTACGGTTTATCAGGACTCTCAGCATGCTAATCTTTATCCGGGTTTGAGTCTCAAAAATGTTTCTTCCCAGTCATTGGCTTTGGGGGAAATCCAATAAAAAATAAGTTGTCCCCAGGAAATAATTGTGGAATTGTAACTCAATGAATCATTAACATACATACGAGTACATCTTGCAAAACAGAACAAAAGAAGACGCAACACTCGTTCTCTCACCTTGTTTGGCTAGTTTGTTAGGTATTTGATTTGCAAGTTGATGGATTGTTTTCTCGGTTTCGGGGAGAGATATCTCTTCAACAGATGCAACTTTTACATAACCAACTTCGACAGATCGAACATGCAATTTTAGTGTTGATTTCACATATTATGTACTTTCAACTGTACACAAGAGCAAAGAATGAAGTTTAGGTTTGCACCCGTCCAATGTGAGCAGAAATCATCGTTACAATTGCTTGTTTGTAGCGGCTCGTTTTGCATTTCTCAGAAAATGTTCTGTCATTGAAGATTTGAGATGGATTGATACCGTGATGTTGTTATTTGCTTTGTTACAATAATTAAACACTTCCCACAACCAAATCCATCCAACGCATCTTAAAAAGAAATCCCAATTCCCCTAAATGCATTGCATAACAACAGTTAACGCCATCTGGCCAATCTTAGCGAGTTGCTGCTGCATTTTGTAACATGGTGTCTTGCTTAAGAAATGAACCAGTACGGGAATTGTGACGCTGTGATTCCAGTTAACCTTGATCGGAAACGAAAGGTAGACATTTTTTTGCAATCATTTCAGACTGGAAACTACTTCGGACAAGCTGGAACACATTGTCAATTACACTTCTGAGTTGACCAAGTTGGCCAATCCAGTTGAAATGCTGACAACACAACGATTCATTGCCGGCCAGTTCAAGAATGTCGCAAGTTGCATCCCGTCCGGTGATGCCGATACAAGTTTAGAGTTTGTCACTGATGGCAACAACTTTGAGAGAGTTGTGATGGTTAGTACCTGAAGCAAAACTTTCCTGTAGAAGGATTCCACGTTAGGTAGTCACTAGCGATTTCATCAGCTTTGCAAGCTGATGATGATGATGATGAATCTTCGAATTTTGGCCGGGAAAGAACAATAATAATCAGGCAAAAGTGTCAGAACGAGCAAGGCATTCGGGAAGATAAGTTCATTGAGATGCCGGCTAAAGGTAGCCAGTGACGGAGCTTTTCCGATAGGCCAGTATGAACTTTTTGGAGGCTATTTTGAACAGCTTTGTTAGACAGGATCCAATTCACCTGTGAAATTGCAGTGGTGTAATGGTGGCCATATGGCCTCATTCGGGGTATGGTCTGCGAAATACGTCAGTAGACACTGTGGCCTAAAAGAAAATTGTCAATGCTTTTGCTTAGGTAGGTCGCATGGGCTGGCGAATTTTATACCCAATGGGCGTTTGGGCAGATTATGGTCCAAGTTTTATCATCACATCCTGAGCAATTGGTGGAAATTTAGGGCGCATTAGCATACTAGTGGCGCCGGATTCTCCGTTGAAGTCTTAGGAGATAAATATTGCTGCAACTCTCTGAACGAGGTCCGCCTTGCGACAACATACATGGGTGGTGAGTTTGTTTGAAGCTCATACTTACATATTCCATGGGTGGGATGGTCGGAGGGTATCCCAGCTTGCCAGGACCGTTCGATTCGTGTCTTGCTCGTATGCGTCGTCTGACGGCAGTCTATCAAGCGTGAATTGAATTGAATGGATGCCCAATTAAAAGCATAGTTTATACCCGAGTAAATGGACAGGTCTGAATTATTATTCTAATCATTTGTCACATTTATTCTGCATACAATTTGCTTTTTGCTTAATTGAACCCTCTTTAGTTCGATAAATAAAATAAAAATTTACTGTTTGCTGATTCACAGTCTGGTTGATTTTTTTTTTTTTTCTTTGGGGTCTTCAATTTTATGCAATAAGATTTTTTTTGCCCCATTATTTTTTTTTTTTTTTTTTTTTGTATTTTTATTAATGTTCCATCAATTTGAAATGTACAGGAATTCCATATTTCAATTTTTGATCAATCACAGAAACATTTGAACCACAAAATTTGCAGGTACAAGTATGTTGTGAAGAGAGAGACAGCAGCAGCAATGCCCGAAAAAAAAAAATTATGAAGCAAGAAGCAACTTACCATGCAGCAGCAGGATGAATGAAGGTGGAATGCAACCCCATCACATTGGCATTTTGAGAATGATAGATCAAGATAATAGGCACCACGGAAAACAGAAAGAAAAGTTCGAAGAAACCAGTAGCTTGCATGAAATGCCCAAACGAAGGCACAAAAGTTGCACAGTTGATATTTGCAAAAAGCCATCAAGGCCCCTAAGTAAAAATGCAAGGCCATGCATGCAGCATGGAGCAAGTTGCCAAGCAAAGAGAGAAAGAAGAGAAAGAACATGAATTATGTTGCAAAGACTGGCAAAGAAACAAGAACGTATGATGAACAGTGGCATCTTTTCTTTTCAATTACCTGGTAGATTTTAAAAACTACCTATGCGGGAAGCTATGATCATGGCAAATCATGCAAAAAATGAAACCAAGGGAAAAAAATATGCAGGCCTAAGCCCAACCAAATCAAAAGAAATAAAATTAAAAAATGAAAGGGAGGTACAAAAGCCAAGATGGCTTTCCTATTGCCCGCAGCTCATGGAAATTTGAGGCAGGGGTAGTATAAGGGTGAGAATGGTTGAGAGGTAAGGAAGTCAAATTCAAGGGTAAATATTGCATAACTGGATGTGGCCCAAGGTACCCAATTTGGACTACTGAATTTACAGCAACTCCAGATTCGATTGAATACCACACCAGGATGCTGTGAAATCACTTGTATGGGTGCAAAGCCAGATATTGTTGCCATCACAACCACTTAGAGACATGCAGCCGCATTCCCCACCGCAATCCACCCCCAGGCCCAACTCAGCAGCCAATTCAACAGAGGGATGCATTTTTCCAACAATGCAAAAGGAATAAGCGTTGTGCATAGAAATGAAATTTTCACAACACAACTCTGTCCATTGAATTGGTCATGGAGCGGCACCCGAGGGCGAGCCGCAATGGGGAACACGTCCGATGGAGTTTGTGCTCTGTTAGTGCCCCAAGTGTAGTATTCAACCCAAACCCGAGATACCGGACCTAACAAGGTAAAATACTCTGGGGCCTACCTAACCCAAGGACTGATATTCAAAAAACAGTTGCTCATCAAGCATCAACTTCTTTAAACGAGATTTAAACAAACTGTGGGATTGACACTTTCGAATATGCATAGGGAGGCCATTCCAGAGCCGAAAGCCAAACACTTCAAGTGAAAACTTGCCAGCATTTGTTGAATATCGATTAGGTTGCAAATAATGCTTATCGGAAGACCTCAGATTTCCAGACCACTGATGTAGGGAGTGAGATGCATGTTCCAAACCAGAAAGATTATTCAAACGAAAAACATATTTATGAACTAGCAACAGTATTGATAATATATATAAATAATAATATGATATGAATTAAAGAGACGACAAGAATGAAAAACCTGTTTTGTATGCGACCTAAATGGGAGGCCCATCACAATACGCAGAGCGGATTTATGCAACACACTAATGGGCTTAACATTTTTGATAATGGCTGCACCCCACACCGCAGCACAATACCTCAAGTATGATCTTAAAATATGCATGATATAAAAGAAAGCAACATTCAAGTGGCAAATATGTGTGAGCAGCAGGGATGGGTACGTATTCTACATGGGGTTTTCTACGTGTCCAATCAGGCGTACACAACTGCAGCGTACGTGTGATTGTGAGTACACAATTATGGTAATGCTCTCTAAAAGCATTTCCTGAATTGTGTACGCCGTAGAAAACAAACGTAGGAAACTATTTTCTACGTGCGTAACAAACTCGCGTAGAAAACTATGCCTTTTTATTTTTGTTTTGAATCCCAATTTTCATGGGCATATTGTACCTCGAAAGAGAAATTTGAACCTTCTGTTCAATTGCTATTTAGATATATAGATATACCCTCCTTACCAATAGTCTTCAAACATAGGAGGTCATTATTTACTCAGGCGCCATTTGGAATCAATGGCAGCAATCGCCGCAATAGATCATGATACTCGTGTGACTGTGAGGCTTGAAATTGTACCCATGGCACCCTGTTGAAATTTGATGGCCCTTGTATTTAGCAGTCCTTTACAATTTCTCCCATGTTTGAGGACATTTGGTAGACTCTGTACCTATGGCCACTGATTAGTTGGTGGTAAATAGGCGGCAGGCCGTTTCATGTGTAATGGGATGGATTCCAACAAGTGCCATCTCATGGTGTCTCAAATGCGAAAAGAAGATGAAAGGCAAGGTGTAATCCAATGTGGAAAAGTTAGGTACCTATTGTAAACACAAGTGAAGACAGCTTGAAGCTCACAATGGTATATTTCAACCACCATTGATTGGTCTGGTGACAAAAAATCTCAATTGCAATTTGTAGTCTCTAAGTTTGTAAATTGTGATAACAAATAATCTCATTTGGTCCCTTGTGCTTTGCAACATAAATGCTGACCATAGGAGAGCAGTCGATTTCTCTGATTTTGGCCATTTTCCAATTCCTGGCTTTGTTCAAAATGTGAGCTCATTCGCTCTTTTTGCAGTTTCAGTAGTACCTTGTGGCCATGCTGATCATAGGAGAGCAGTCAAATTTCTCTGACTATGACCTTTTTCCAATTCCTGCCCTTGCTTTAAATCAACGTTTTAACATTTTTCCCTTTTATTTACATTTTTAAAATATTACCTATGCAGAAAACTTCTGGCTACAGATTAAAGAACTTTTTCAAGCTTTTTTTTCTGTAATGGTTTGTTAGAAACTTTCTAGTCTGCAGACCGTAAGATTTAAACGAAGCAGAAAGTTAAGACAAATTACAAACCTAAAAATTAATATTTTAATCGAAAAATAAAGCTAGAAGAGTTGTGTACGTCACCACTGTACCTTGGAGTTGTTTGCAGTAATTGTGTACGCCGAATTGAGTTTTCTACGCGTAGAAAACTCAATGTAGGCAACCTCGACGTAAATTACGTCTAGTTCCGTACGTCTACCCATCCCTGGGAGCAGTACGCAAGATGTACAACCCAAAGGATAACTTTTTGGTTAAAGCAGCCCTATTCTCATCCCAAGAAAGCCTAGAGTCCAACACTATACCTAGCAGTTTGGTGGAGTTTACAACTCTAAAAGAGTGATTGTCAACAAGAATACTGCCACCCTGAAACAATGGAGAAGGAGGACCAAACTTGATAATATTAGTTTTATCAACATTTACTGTTAGGCAGTTTGCCTCGCACCATGCTAAAAACCTCAAGCTTGCCAAACTAAAGTTTGCCAACAAATTTTCTGGTGAAAAATCAGCTAATAACAAAGAAATATCATCTGCGTATGCAACTACAAAAGTATCTGGTGATAAATAATCAAAAATATCATTGATATAGATAATAAACAATAAAGGTCCCATGATACTTCCTTGAGGAACCCCATGTGCTACTGGTGCCCAGGAGGAGTAGTGGTTACCCACACGAACACATTGTCTCCTACCAGCGAGGTATGAAGCTAAAAGTCTTCACGGAATTCCACGTACACCATACCGATAAAGTTTTGTGAGGAGTATCCTGTGTTCAACATTATCAAATGCCTTGGATTTTGAGGCATTTCGATTTTCAACCATTTCCAGTTGCCATGTCTCCTTCTCCCATGCATTCCCGTTTGGCCTCACTAAAACTTGTGATACGCCGGTCGAAAGAGCATGGCAGCCACTCTCGATTGCAAGCAACCGCATCTTCGTGTGACGATTGGTTCAAGAGATATCATGAATTCTTCAAGCCTCCCACGTCACCCAAAACCTCCCATTTTGCCCTGGTACCTCACTCCGGGACCCAACCGCTGCCAACCAAAAGGCGAACGCAATGCCGCGTCTGCATGAAATGAACAACAGACGGATTCAATTTCAATATGCGTTGAAGACGAAAATCAAATTTGGCGGGAAATGGTATATACAAGCCTTTGCAATAATCTCAAATTTTTTGACGCGATATCGCGTCATCCGGATTCGCCCATCATTCTCCCCGTCCCCAACGGGAATGAGCTGTGACGCATTTTTGCGCCATCCGGATCAGTAAGGTTAATAACATTCCATGTAGCTCTGGGGCAGTCGGATGACTGAATTTTAGAAGCAAAGTAAGCATGCTTTGCAGAGGTCAACAACTGCTCAATTTTGATATTCATGTCCCGAAGCCGGGTTTGAATAGGAATGTTAAATGGCTTGCGGTACGCTTTAGTTTTGATGTTATCCCTAAGAATGATCATTTGATTCAAGAATCTGTTTGTGAATGGAATGTCTGGTTAGAATGTGGAAGTTCACAAAAATTTTTTTCCCTTCATAATTCTGAAATGCAAAGAGCTACTTACTGGCATGGAATCATTGCAGCAATATTCCCTGTTGTGGAGTTTCTTTTTGAATTCCTCAAAGTTCATGTGATTAACCAGCTTACCTTCTCAACATTTTTTGTCTTACCAGGGCTCTTTTGGTTACATGAAGGGCAAGGAGAGGAATGATCCTTTCCAGAGTCATTCCGTAGCTGTTTCTCCTCAAGACGATTTCTACAAGGTCTCGCGTCAAGTTTCTACATCACCATCTTCTATTGGTTCTGCGTCTGCCATGATGCCACAACCATCATATCTAACAACGGGAATGACATCACTTCTGCAGTCCAACTCCATCTACACTTCCAATCACAATGCACTCCCACGTACCAACAGTGACCCCGTAAACAGTGCTACGAATTTCCTGAACAAAACAGGAGCACTTGGAATTCAAGTTAATGACTCTGCCACCACACTGCAGCGATCGCTTAGCACTTATGACTCGGATAATAACTTTGCTCTTCCGGGGGGAATTCTTAGCCCTGAGATTGGTCACAGAGGATCGAATGCTGTGATGCCAATTGGTGGAAGAAGTCTGCCGATGTTGGAGGTAAGCTTTAAAGCTTCATGTGGATTTTGCTGCAAACAAAATTTCACATCTTCAGCTGCTGTTTTTTTGCTTTTTTTCCTCGAAAGCAATTTGCATTCAAGCTTTCATGAGACACTGTTGACATCAAATTCCTTCAACATTTGAAACATATCAATTTTGGTGATTGCAACTCCAAACCATGTTTCAGCCAATTGCCGAATGTGAAGAAACTTTGCACAAATATCGCTTCATACCTTTTGGCCATGTAGCCATAACTCAAAAACCAGTTGACCTTGAAAGATGAAATTTACCATTTGAATCAAATTTTTAAGAAATATGGAAGTTATCTCGTGTTATTATCCCCTAAAAATGCATTTGGGATGGATAAAAGCTCCAAACAAGACTTATAATACGTTATACCTACATCATGTATTGTAAGCATACAAAGAGTTTGTGATGCGAGTCATGTGACAAAATGCATACGGATGAGCAAAAGTTTTCCTCTGCATTTTTTGTTCAATTCTGCAGTTTTCTTGGCAGTATGCTGTCACTTTGCAATACCTGATTGTACACTGTGGCTCGTCGCGCTGTTTCACCCCTGTGGCGATTTCACGCAGTTATCCATCACCTGTTTTATCCATCTCCTGGACTGCTCCTGGTTAAAGGCCTCCACAGCTGGAAACAACTTATCACAATCCTTTATTATTACTTTTATTATAAATGCAATTAACTATCCTTCGGTAGTTTCGTGCGTATGTACAAAACTCGTGTACAAAACTGTTCTGTACTTCGGGACAAAAACTGCCCCATAGACTTTTTTTTCACCAAAGTGAATATTGTACCTACTCTCAATCTGTGATTGTGATACACAAAGTGAGATGCTCTCAGAATGCAGATGTGCAAACCAGATTATAATTACTGCCCATCCCTGGCACATAAATTTTACAATGTTGAGAAATTCTTATGCTGGCGATGGGTTTTTTCCTCCACATTTAATCGCTCACAATCTCTGAATTTGTTTGCTCGTTGTTATGTGTGATGCCATCCTCTGTTTTTCTGCACAAACTATTCAAGCTGCGAATACATTTTTCTTGTAGGTCTCATCCAATTCTGCAATGACGGGAGGCAGCTTGCTGACAACAAATCCTCTCTCGTTAACGATCAATACTCTGTCATCTGTGTCGCCCAGTACAGTTCTTGCAGCAACCACCCCAACATCTTCTCCAGGAGATCTCATGCTCCCAGGAATGCGGGACTACAACAGCTTGCAGCAGTTGTCTGGTTTGGCCGACAAACTAGATCGTGTCGGGTTGTCGTCAGCACAGAATGGTAGTGCGCTGTCCTCACTGGCGTCAGCTCTCAGTGGTCATTCTGGTTCTATCACTCTCTCTGATCTGATCTCTTCACCCGAGTTGGTTAATGGTCATCTGAATAACTCACAAAGTGCTCTGATGAACAACTTGAAGGAGCTTGCAAAGATTGGAAATGTTTCTTTCAATAATCAAGGTAAAGCCATTGGGTGCCTTTTACCTGTTGTGGTTGCAATGCTTGTGGGTTGTTCATTCGTCAGAATTTAAAGATTATCAAGGTTTTGCATTTTTGAAGGTATATTTTGTAGATTGAAAAATAAGCATCGAGCACCACGAACGGGCAAATCAGACATGTTGAAACAAAATAAGTGAACTCACAGCCGAATCCGTTCGTGAGATTGCAACAAGTGTGACGTTTTGCTCCACGCTGTGGGAGCAAAACGTCGCACCTGTTGCAATCTCACGAACGGATTCGGCTGTGAGTTTATTTATTTTGTTTCAACATGTCTAATAAGCATTGTTGTTAGGGGATCAGGCAGTCAAATGTGCTGCAACTGACAAGGTGTCAACCCCTTAACATTGGATTGGTCAGGTGCTCAGGTCATTGCACCATGGCGACTGCCTTGAATTCTTGCTCACATATGGAAGGCTTCTGCTTTCACGGGAGACTGCAGAGAAAGAAAGGGAGGGTGCCACTGAATGAATTCCATTTCTTTCATCGTCATTAAACCCAGGTCCAATGCTGAATGACACTCTCAAAAGCGTGGCTTCACTCCCTTGTTGGTGCAATTTCACAACCAAAAAATGAGATACGGAAACGGTCTCTGAAACGGGCAACAATACCCATTTGGAAATGGAAAGTCTTTTTTGTTGTCTCTTTGACACCAAAATTGTCCGAATCTTCCGAGAACTTTATGCTATTTGGAACTATTTTTGTGAAAAGCTCAGTCCCGAAGAGTGGGATTCGACCAGCTGGAAGAATTCGATAGCTGGAAGAGGCTTTGAAATGCTGATGATGAGTCATCAGTCATCACGTATTATGATGCACACAGACTTTCACAGCAGAGGGATCATAGTGGCATTGAAAGGACAGTCGTTGGGTGAAGTGACCATAGATTGCCATGATTATACGCCAAGAGATGGGCCAAATTGATGCACAACTTTGCAACAGAGACAAACAATTTCTACGATGCTCATTTTGTGCTGTATTCCATTCTGCAAAACAGCAATTGAATAAAGATTTACCGGCCGTAAAAGCAGGATTTGTTTCCGAACAACACATTCGAAATGACACAAAAGTAATTGGTAATCTGCATTTTATTAGCTCTCTGTCGACACCAAAATTAACCGAATCTGTAAAGAATTTTTCTACAGCGAGCAATTTTTCCAGGAGTGGGATTCTTTAACGGTCAGCGCAGGAAGAGGCCTTAAGATGATGATGCGCACAATGCAAGGCAAATCTCCTAGGATGATGCATTTCACTTTCGTCTGCTGTGCAATGGCTGACGGTCAGAGCTGCGCAATGACTGACTGTCAGAGCTGTGCAATGACTGATGGTGCACAGGTCCACTGTGTGAAGAATAGTTGTGTATGAGTTCAGGTGAGGCCACCAGAGTGGGTTGGGTCACAGAGAATTCACAGTGTTCTGCAGTTCAAATGAGAAGCAGTTACCCAGTTTGCTCAGGCCTTCTCTCCGGATCCAGTCTGTTTAAAGAACAATTTATCTGCTGATTGATAATCATGGCATTGTTCTTTCTGTTTCTCTCCGTCAGGTCAAGTATTGCTGAATGGCCACACATTGCCGAACATGGACAATTTGCCCTTGATGCATCCGTCTGGTCAACGCAGCCCAACACCACCAATTGGGCCATATTTATCAGCCAACATCAATGGTAATTTAACTGCAGGATCAAAGGGACCGGTTGGATCTTGCATGAATGGACCATCCACTGCTATTGCACGACCTACACTGAATTCACCCCTGGACCAAGCACCAATGATGGGAGTTTCAAATTACGGTGGTTCTTCAAGCTTTGGTGGTCGCAGTCTTGGTATGGTTTTTCCCTTTCCACTTGTTGATTGACATTTATCCTTGTAGAATTAGTTGCAGGTCTTGAATTTTGATTGTGCGAAATCTCGAAAGTAGTTGTAACAATAAACTAGGAGACTTGTTCCTCTGCAGCCGCCAACCCCCTGTCTGGGTTGCACCCCAAGGAGTGGCCTTCTGCCGCTGTCATGCCCTCTGCACGGCCCAAAAAGTGCACTTCAATAATTTTTTGCCTTCTGAACATTCATCGTTGTGCATCACTTTTATCAATCCATAGTGTGTTTGTTCCAAGCGAATAATATGCGCCAAGTGAACAGTAAAGATAAAAAAATACACTTTTTGTGTCACGTCTGTGTCACTTCGTTTTGTAAAATGTGAAAAATGTTCTGCTCCGAAGCAGGGTGGACCAAGGGTGCAGGGTTTAAATCGTTGTTCACCATTGAACCACATGTTGGCCTTTTGCGGAACCAAAACTATGCTGGCCTGGTAAGGGTTAAAGCCAAACTTTCATGCTTACCAAATCTGTGTATTTGTCTTCAAGTTTGGATCAATCTTACGTTTCTTACAAATTAAGCTGGTTCGTGTCCCATTTTCTACCCTTTCCCCTCATTTTTCTGCCTTGACTATTTCAGATTATGAGTATCCCCAAGCAAGATCAAGCCAGACTAATGTCTCTTACATGAACTTACGCATCCAGTTTGGGAAGCAGGGCACAGGAAATGGCTGTTTCAGCTCTCCGCACGGTTTCTGTTTGGGCGTGGATGAGGATATCATTGTTGCTGACACCAACAACCACCGAATCCAGGTGCGATACAAACCTGATATTTTTGTTTCTCATTCTGTAGGCTGATTATGTCATGTAGGGAGTCGATGGCACTGCAGCCAAGCCTCGAGAATACTTTCTGCTTGATTATTTTTCATCGTGTCCATTCTGTCGTGATAACTTTTTTTATACAATACAATACCAGCACAAGCTGGAACCAGCGTTGGTCGGTCTCAACAGCGCCGTGGGGGCGATTGAGGGAAAGCCTTGCCTGGAGGCCAGATAAAAACCCCCTCGTTGCAGCCCCAGATAGAAGCTGCAAATAATTCGCAGAGATGAGAAAGGGATCTTCAAGGACTTATTTTACTGAAATCATGCAAATGCACTTTGACATGAAGCTCTTGCCTGTTCCCACCAGGCAAGATATGAACCTGTCCTTATAACTTTTTGGGCAAAGTTGACTCAGGCAAGATATGAACTTGACCTTGTAACTTTTTGGCAAGGGTGACGTGACTTCTTTTCTTGGCTGGGCTTTATGTCTTTTTTACAATTTTGTCCAGTAACCAATGAAGGCTTCATTTCTGCACAGAGCAGTAAAAGAGTTAAAATGGAGTTGAATGATCTTTTTGCAAAAAGAAAAAAGTGTGAATCTGGAATAATTTAAAAAATGGCAGTAATTGTTGCTGGAAACTTGTGTGCTCTGTTTTGACAGTTTTCCAGATGCGATTCCATCTGTGTGGTACTTTCGGCCACCAATTTGTATGATGAAAAATTCGGCCTGTGTAGTGGACTTTCTCAAAAAATAAATTTAAATTTTCTTCGGGCAGGTCTTTGACAAGCGGGGCACTTGGAAGTACGAGTTCGGGACATCAGGCAAAGGTGATGGTGAACTTTGGCACCCAAGAAAGGTGGCCACAATGAGGACATCCTCTAGAATCATTGTGTGCGACAGAGGAAATGAGCGCTCGAGGATGCAGATCTTTTCTAAAAATGGCACTTTCATCAAAAAGATATCAATTCGGTTAGTTTTCCTAGTTGTCACACTGATATTAATAATGTTTTCTTCCCCGCTTGGCAAACTTGAAAGAAACTGACACTCACTGATCGAGCATTTTTGTAGGAGGGTGCATGAGACAGCTGCCTGTCTGATCGTTTTCCTCTGGTTTCAAAAAAAATTGTTATTCTGTCCCTTCTTGTGTGCCACTCTCCCACGCATTTGGTCAGGTAGGTACCTGGAGATTCTTTATTTTTTTTTTTATCAATCATTTGCAAGGGCACGGCCCAGTGCCTGCCAACAAAGAAAGATTTAAGCAGCTAACAAGCATTGTCATGGTGGTACAGTTAGAAAAAAAGGAAGCAAATCCAACTAACAGAAGCAACTCATAGATAGCAGTAACATTGCCTTGAGAAAAAAATAAACTCTTCAATTATGGCTTTGTCCAGTGTTGACAATCCAAAAACTAACGGGCTGCCGAGCATTTTCTTGGTACACTATGCAGTTGTAAGATTAACGCTCTAGGAACAATGGGCCACTTCGTTAAGGGGGGGTAGGGGCTCCAAAATGCTAATTTTTTCATTTTTCTATTTTTATTTTTAATTGTAGCCTGAAGTGTGCTGATTCCAGTGGTGTTTGTACTTTTTTCCTATCTGCTCTAGTTTTAAAGATATTGCATTTTGATGCGAACCGAGTCATCGCAATTTGGCGATCATCAGCAGCATCCGAACAATCGTGACTAAAAAGTAAAACGCAATGTTTTAGCGCTTTGTGTTTTGAAGCAAAAAATCAACTTCCGTAAGGCGTAACTTTGTAGCCAATGGTGGCAGAATGCTGAAATTTTGAACATTTATGTAAAAACATGTTCCAAACTGACTGACGTTGCCGGAATTTCGATTTTTGGCCTCCAAATACCTTTTCCAGGACGTTTCTCTTTTTACAAGGAGACAAACCGCTTACACAGTGTTTCTTTGACCTCAATTTTTGCATAAGGGACTCCAAATCCAAAAATCTCGTAACGTCAGTCAGTTTCTACATCCATTGGTTACCTCTTGGTGAAAACAGAAGTAAAAATTTCTTTTCCCTTTTCCCTGGGCTCGTGTGAAAAGTTCGCGCGGTCAACGACAACATTTTTGCTAATAACTCAGGAACCAATTGAGATATTGGTCTGAATTTTTGTACAGAAATTGCTGTCGTCATGGGGAATATGTGTACAAAATTTGAACACAATCGGATAATATTTGACGAAGTTGGTTTTTGGACCCCCTACCCCCCCTTAAACGCGAGTTGTCTTTATCCTCGGCTTTTTCTCATTCAAACTGAGTGGAAAAAGCGCGGGCAAAGATAACTCGCGTTTAAAGAAGAGGCCCAATATTTATAAATCTGAATCTGAATCATCACAGTTAACCCCCATGGTCGCAAAATTGCATTGAAAGCTCATGCTCCAAAATTCCTGAACTTGGGACTGTTGAAACAGTCTAAGCAATTTCTGTTTTGTTAAAAAGGTAGTATTGAGGCCATGATTTGGACTTTTATTGTGAATGATAAAAAGATCTAGGTTGGTTCAAACAAGAATTTAACTTGAGAAAATTGGCAATTTTATGACTGAGTATTTTTAAAAGATTCCACTTTTGGGGTTGGTTTTTTTTATTTTTTTATTTGTTTTTAAATTTTGTGAGATTTTAAAATGATTCGATTTTTTGGGGTTTTCTTTTTTATCCTTTTTATTTGTTCCCCAAATTAAATTTTGATTGAGAAGCAGATTTGACCATGAGGGAGGGGATAATCGGCCTAAGTAGGCAATTGTCTCCACTGGACTCCTTTGCCCAAGGAAAGAAGTCTTATCCCCACTTGTCTCCAGGATCTGACTGCAACCCCTCCAAACCATGCACTCCTGGGGAACTCGAAGAGACTGATATTTTTGGTTATTGTCAATGGCAATTTTTTATTAATGTTAATTGAACGACATTCTTTTTCCAGCTTTATTGATATTGTTGCCGGCTTAGCTGTGGATCTACAAGGCCGTATAGTTGTTGTGGACAGCGTCACTCCCCAAGTCTATTTTGTCAACGAGCAGGGCGATCTGCTGCACTGGTTTGATTGCAGCGAGCACATGCGTGAGCCCTCGGACATTGCAATATGCGGTGAGTTATGTGGTCTTTTGCTCAGCTGTGGTGTGGCCAGCTGGGCCAAATGCAAAAATCACTTGCATTGGTTGGAACATACTGTGTCTTAGAAGTGCCGGTTCCGGCAAATTTTCACATACCGGCATCTGGCGGCATCTGTGGCATCTGGACGAATGGCAGCACGCATTGCAAGAAGAATTAAATTAATTGCACGAATGCACGTGCATGATTGTCGGCAAAATAAACAGCCCACAACGGTTCCTCCTGACCTCGGCACAACCAGAAATAACTGCGCAATTTGTATCTTACAGTGCAGTATTTTTTTCAAAATTGTGTTGATTTCTGACAGCGCGATTGTTTGGTTTTCAGTGTTTTCAATGAAAAGAGATCGCGCATCAGACAAGCAATTATTTGTTTTCATTTGGGCCTAAAAATAAAACATTGAAGGGAAAATAAAGTTAGGTACGTAATGGGAATCAGGCTACGCAAATTGCGTGAAGACTGAAGAAAAAAGCATTTTCGCTTTTTCTCAACTTTATGGAACTATGAGTAGTAAAAATGTAAAAATAAAACATCCAAAACTTTGTTCATTGCAGGTAACTTTTTCCTGTAGGTCCTTCAAATTGGTCAGAAGACTTTTGCGATTATCAATCGGCGTTGCTTTTTTATTTTGACTGTACGCTGAGAAGTCGGCAAAATATCTGCGCGCTCCATGTGGCGTCTGGCCCGGGTGTCCAATACAAACAGCGTACCATATGAGGCTCTCTGGACCGGGTGGCATTGCAACAGATAAGCGCCTGGTCTTTTCTTATCTCCCTACATTTCTTATCTCCCTACATAGCCTAGTCTTTCCAGCTGGATTTCTTCAGCTTCTGGGGACACCGTCCACCAGACCCCCTGCCAGAAAACCAGCCCATTAGAACCTCGCTGGGACTCTGACCTAGACCCCGTAAGGGCTGTGGCAGCCTTTGGCATTTGACGGCGACACTACTTTGGTACTTTGGTAAGGTAGAAAAATGGATGTCCAAATGTCAGGGAAATGGATCGGATCAGCAAGTCAGGGAAAGTCAGGGAAATTAAATTCCAAAAAGTTGTGGGATGGGAACCCTGCATGTAATTGGTGTTTACCTGTTCTGTCCTTCCTGCAGGAAACGAACTATACGTGTGCGACTTCAAAGGGCACTGCATTGTGGTTCTCAACGAGGCAGGTGCCCTTCTCCGTAAGATTGGCAACGAATCAATCACTCGCTTCCCAAATGGGATTGACATATCCGATGCTGGTGACGTGCTGGTTGGCGACTCACACGGTAACAAGTTTCATATTGCGGTGTTCTCCAAGGAAGGGGTGTTGATGACTGAATTCGAATGCCCTCACATAAAGGTCAGTGTTCACGACCTTTCATTCGACTTTTTAATCCTTTTTCTGGTGAATCTTTTTGTACATTTTGCAGCAGGTATATTGCTAAAAAATGACTGTTATAAAGTTTGTGTTTGGGAATAATTGTGATAAACCCAGAATCAAAGCCGATGGGTAGAGCACGTTGAAAATGGTGATAATTTTTGGAAAATTTCGCTCAAGACTAAAAATTTCGTTATTTGGCGGTGGAAATGAAAAGGCTAGAACCTGTCAAAAACGCGTTTTCAGTAATTTTTACAATGTGATTGCTTTGAATTTTGCAGGAACAATACATTGCAAAAATGATGCAAAAAACTGAAGAAGAGACTGAGTAAAGAGCAATAGAAAGCTTTATTTTTCAAATGTTTTTGTGCACAATGCTTGCCACTTAATTAAAAAAGGAAAAACACCATGTTTTCGCATGTAAATCGTGAAAAAAGGAGATATTTCGTGGAAATCAATGAATTTCGTGGAAATTTTCATATTTTGTGGAAAATCGTCCATTCACAATTGCTGGAATTGCCTTTCAATTGACTGAAATGACAAAGAAATCACAAAAGATGGTTGAAATGGCTGATTTCTTTTGGCGGTGACAATTCCTTATCACCATTTTCAGTGTGCTCTACCGATGGGTATCAAAGCTTTTTTGCATTTTAAATTTATTCTCATTTCCAGCTTTTCAACCATAATGTGAAAAATGGCCAGAAGAAAAAAGTCATGTCTTTCAAAACAAAATAATTCATTATGAGTTTTAGATTTCGATGTGTTTATTTTAGGCAATTTTAGTGCAAGAATATCCTGTTTTTGTTTGCAAATCGGTGGTGGGAGGTCACCTCTTCACTTTCAGTTTTCCAAAATTTTGCTCATACCTGCAGTTTGGTAAAAGTGAAAATGCAATTACCAAATTCATGCATTCCAAAAATCCACCTCGCCCTACCGGTTTCCACGCCCTTGCCGCTTTTGTTGCAAGACAGGTTAATTGCATATCTGCTTTAGATAAATTCAAAGCAATGCATGTAAATGTTGGGGACTTTAGTTGTTGAGAGAGGTCCAAATCGGATGTTGGTGAAAATAAGAATCTGAATTTTGGTAAAAAATTACCGTTCAAGTGCAAAAACCTTCTCTACACCCTGTGCCTGTATTGGTCTGAGGAACTTGCAACTTTTGAACCCACATGCAGCCAAAATTTAATGCTAGTAGATTTGCTAGAGTGCACTCTGACGCACTGGCAAGAGTGCAAAACTTTTGACGTCTGAATAACATTTTGAATTCGATAAGATAAATGCGATGTCACAGGACAAACCACGTTTGTCCTGTGACATCCCACCCCCATTACCCAAAAAAGTCAGGACGTCTAAGATAGTTTAGATTTTGTCATTTCTTTTCTGAGGACCCCTCCTTGAGCCCCCCCTTGAGTTAGGGTACCCTTCGGAATGTTGTTTTTTTGCAAAAAAATCAATTTTGTATTTTGTACCTATCTTAAAGGCTGAAATCTCATCCTTAAGAATTTTCAAACCATTTTTGTCTCTATCTCATTAACTTTTTGAGCAGCATTACATTTACCGAGTGCCTTTTCGCCAATAATTAACTCCCAGCGATGAATAGTTTTTTTGTAATATTTTTACCCAATTACCTGTCAAACCAGACAAAAATGAGTTTTCTGATATTACCAGCTGATTCTCCAATTTTTTTTTACATAGGCATGCCAATTTTCAGCTTTATTCTGTCCACCAAAATGAAGATATGAACACCGAAAAAACTTTACGAAATGTGAATTTGTCTTCATTTTATGCATCGAGGTTTTCTCGCTTTTGTGTCTTCTGGCAATAGCCAAACTTTTTGGAGTGAGATCTCAGGAACTGTGCATGCCAGAGTGGTGAAAATTGGTGTACTTATGTAAAAAAAAGTGTGAAAATCCGGCTGATGAAGCCGGAATTTTGTTTTTCTAATTAGAAAAACTTTTATGACCATATTTTTAAGAAAAATGACTCGCAAAAAGGCAAAATTTACTGCGCATTGGCTCAAATTGCAGATTGTGACTGAACTGGGGCTCAAATTGAAATCCGGCTTCATCAGCCGGATTTCCATGAAATTTTGAGTGGATTTGACATAAAGTACGTCTATTTTGCACCTACCGCAAATAAGAGATCTCACTTCAAAAAGTTAGCCTATTTCCGCTTCTAATTTACCTGCTGCTGGAAAACTGTGAGAGGTACAAGGCTGAAATTTTGCACTGAATGTTTATTGTGTTCAACAATCCCCAAAATTTCAGTAAAATCGGATAAGAATCAAAAAAGTTTCTCACTTAAGGTACCCCCCCCCTTAATTCCAATGGTGAAAACAATTATTTTCAAATGACTGCAGAAAATAATTGTCAATGAAAAATCAGAGGCATGTCCTTGCTGTTTGGTGACATTTTCCGAACTCGCAGAAGACGACAAAGAAGACATTGTTCATCATGTTTATTTAATTATTTATTTATGTCTTGCTTGTTATGCAAAAGTGGAGTTAGCATCATTTATGTGCCACAGGGAGGGGGTGGTATGCTTTTTTAACCCATTGGAAGTTAAAAAGCTGTATAATGTACTCTGCATTTACTGTTGTTTACCATTGTTCTCTTTGTTTTTCCTTGTCTTAACACTATTTTCAAAAAAAAAAAAAAAAAAAAAAATCAGAAAAATAGTCTGCTTTTCTGTTTTGAAATGGATCCCAAATTATTTTTTATTTTTGGTTGCATTCCCGCAGGTGTCTCGTTGCTGTGGACTGAAGATAACCACAGAGGGATATGTTGTTACTCTTGCGAAGAACAATCATCACGTCATTGTATTGAACACCCTGTACATTACCTAGACTGGAAAAGCGAACCGTCGGAATAAGGAGCGAAAGTGGTGGAAACTGAACCTCTTTTTACAATACAAATTTTTTTTTTGTTTGCATAATCAAAATTATTGTTTTTTTTTTCTTTGCGTTTTTCTTTTTAAAGGACAAGCTGCTTCGAAGGAGTATGTTTCATATTTTTAAAGGAAGTAATTATTTTTTTGAAACGGTAATATTCCAGAATTCACCCATTTTACACACATTGAAAATCGATCTTTCGGTGATCTAAATGTATAGTCCAACTGTGATTGAATTATAGCTTATTTTTGTTCTTTTTATTTTACTTGTATTTTGGACGTGTGCGTACCCTCTGTGCGTCACTGCGATGGCATTCTTACACTTGCTAAAGCAACGTACAGGTGTTTCTGTCTCCAATCGAGTGTAATCGCCAAACACCCGGCATTGTTTTAACTTCTGAGAGACTTGGATTGTCTGTGGATTTGAACAGCTCTTAAGATTGCGATTCTGCACATTTTTGTTCATCTTTTCATCCAAACTGATTGCCTTTTTTACAAAAAAATGTTTAATGAAAATCCAAAAAAAAAAAAAAACTTTTTTTCATGCATTGAAATGCAATTGTGATATGTTATTCAGGTCTGTTATATTCATTATACCAAGGTGTTTTATGACCTTATTGTTACTTTATCATCTTTGTTTTGGCTGATCATTGGTTGAGCTAAAATGTTGATATCCTGTTATCTCTCGATTACCGAGGCCGCAGTTGTTATCATAAGCAGTGATTATCTTTCTGCTGTCTGATCATTTTACAGTGCGAACTGCATTACAAAAGTCCACAGCAAGCAAGCTGGAGTCTCAAAAACTATTAGACAGCCTGCCGTCACATGGCAAGAGGGTGTTTTGAGTGGTGGGTTCTGCATCACCATCCTGCCAATGTTGGAGATGAAAACACCAGAAAGAAAGTTCTGGGAAGCTGAACTGAGACAGATAACACATTTCATCTTTTAAGGAAATGATGCGCAAGAATCTTGGAGTGAGTAGCCAGCTTTCTGTTGATCATTTCCTTTCAGTGTGGCCTGAAGCCAGTCCCGCATTCCGCATGTACCCAAAACTTTCAGAAGTGTTGAGAAACGCGGGGTCAACGAGCCACATTAATCAGGACCAGGCGTGAAATCTGACTTTCAAGCATCGCTCACATCACTGTACAGGACAATTTTAAAGGAAGGGTTGTTCACAACACTCCTTTTCTTTATTGCTGGTCAGCATCTAAAATTTTATGATTGTGGTCAAGTAAGGACAAGTAAAGGGTATGCGTTTCTGCGAAATTCAAACAAGTATGTTGCCTGGTGGAGTTACAATAGTCTATAGAGATGTGTTTGGTAGAAAAGGTAAACAGCTCGGATTTTATAAAGGAAGTAAAACTGGAACATTGGAATCAACATCCGAATTATAAAATATAAGGGGGCCTACTTTGAATGCATGACTACTTAAACCCCAAAAATGACTGGTAGCTGATTATGGCCCCTTTATTTTGTATAGTTCTTTTTGACGGGTCCAATCTTGATAGCACGAGAATATGATGGATGAGTCTTCCTTTTTTTATGCAGACAAACAGATCTTCTCAAAGTGATTAACTTCAGCATGCCATACCTCGAATTTTTTTGTGGACTTTTGTAATGGAAGTGGCCATTGACGTGCTAATTTCCTCTTAGACCCCTGGTGCAAAGTAGGCTTTGTGTTAAGTGTTCTTCTCGGTAACACTGGCAAAAAAGGTCGATCTACTTTGGTGGTGGGAACATGAAAACATGGATTTTGAATCCTTGTAAGCAAAAAAGGCCGGGTCAAAGGGATGCGCCATCTTCTGAGTTCTAAGGTCTAAAAAGCAGGAGTTTACAGTGAGATTAAATTGTTTTGAGATCTACATTGTTTACAGGAGTTTACATTTACAGTGAGATCTCTGGTGCATTGTTTTTGAGCTTTCGTTGGGTGCTCATTGCAAATATTGACCTGAATGATGGAAATGTATTGGCTAACGAGACAACACACATGGAACTAAAGTTTAGAGTTTGCTGTGAGATTTTACCATGACATGTGCTTTGTGCATTTTCTCACATCAAGGTTGGTTTGCCAGGGTAGGCAGGTTTGGGTGTCAGGCTGCCAGATTTTCCATCTTCTGCTTCCAATATGTTTTTTTTTCTACTCTCATGCGGGCAGTAGAATCAAAAGCACCAGATTGCAACAAAAAGACTTACAGCGACAGATTGCACCTCGGCTTCAAAAGGGGATCACTCACTTCTGCAGAGTTGAGATTTTTTTAAATCTCGAAGATAGATTCAAAATTCTTATCCGTGAGTAAGAATTCCGCCACCCGTGTGCACTGATCATTCTCCACAAGATCTGAAATGCAGATTTTTCAGTTGAAGATTGGCAAATTACCTGATGTTCCCCCTGTAGATTGGACCTGAATCTTAGATTGGACTTAAAATACTACTTAAAGTTTGATTCAAAACTCTGCATTCCTTGTAGCTCACCGCGTAAAGGGTTTTTGGAAGAGATTTACCTTCTACCAACATTGTTACATCATTTATTCCAATAGAAGCATTTGTTAACCATTGTTCACTCGTACAGTACCTCTAGATCTATTGTTATTTTTGCATTGCAAATTTCGCGAGTGGTGTGTATCAAATTGCGGCTGCTTGTTACAAAACGTTCTCACATGCTTGTGGAGATGAAGAACGAAGCATTTTTCTTTGAATTTTTGATTTGGTAATTTTTACCCAAATCGGAACGTTTTGCTCTTTACATTATTACGTTTGCTGCGGATGCTGTGATTTGGCCTTTTTTCCAAGTCACACTCGTCTTTTTTGAACTGTTCTGTCTCTGGATAATTCGTTCCGTCATTATTCCTCGTTATCTTGACTGCTTTTTGTCTTATTTTCTGCCAGAAAACTTTAGGGCATGGACCTACTTACCACCAGTGGCCAAGCCACAGGTGTTATCGAAATTCGGAAGTGTTCCTGAGGCATAAAATGTGGTCTCCCGTCTCACAGACTGCTTCAGATTGTGCAGTTTTTATCGTACGTTTTTGTGGACCATTTTATTTTCTGTTGCGAACGTACCAACCAAAAACTGCATTTACCGTATTCCGCTGTTGTGCCGCGTACCAAATCGTCACTTATCTGCATTTGCAGTCGGACATGGACCTGTTTGCTGCCGGATGTGTTTGGACCTGGAAAGGGGAATCGGACGTTGTTTGGCAGCAAAGTGTGATGGTGAATTGCGAATATCGTTGAATCCAGTTTCGCTTATGGATGATGTCGGGAATTCGTGGAAGTGCCAGTGAAATTGACACTATCGAAACGATTGATTGAGTCATCGGATCCTGGATTGTCAGGAGTGTTGAACTCAACGTGGTTGTTTGGATGACTCGTAAGTGTTGATTTTTTTAGTCAGGATAAATCAGTATCAACACAATAACAACAGTTGTTTGGAAGGTGTGGTGCAAATCCGGAGAACGTAATAGTCAGCAGAATTTTTTTTTCTCGTAAAACTTTGAACTTAGGGAGATCATACACAAATGTATATTTTTCTGAAACCCTGTAAAATTCATTTGTTTTGTCTTTTCAACATTGTGTCATTTTTTGTTGTTGTCTTTTTTCTCTTCATTCTTGCCATTTATTTCATCACTTTTTAGTCTGTTGCGTTTTATTTTAGCAGTTTTAGTTTGTTTGTGCACTTTTTCATTCTGTGTTTGTTTTTGCCTTATCCTATTGTGATCATTCAGTGTGTTTGCCATTGAAGAATGTCGTTGATTTCCGTGTCTGTTTGAATTGGCATTTTGATTGATTTTTTTGGTCTTTTGATATGGGCGTCTTCTGGAAAAGTGAGTGTTTGCAATGAAGCTTGCCGTGTGCAGTTTTTTATATTCGCTGATTTCTTAGTGAGCTTTGAAACTGACGAGGCATGATAACTGGGTGATAGGTTGTGCCTGACCAGTTCTGTTACAGTAAACACCGAAAAAATTGCCCAGAAGTGTGCTTCCGCAGAAAGAAACTAGATTTTTTTTCTATTTACTGCGACAGAATGCTCAGGCACAACCCTATCAACCAGTCCTCTGATTACAACACAACAACAGGAGGATGTTAATTTCTAGAAAAGGCTGCTCTGCTTCTCTTTTGAATCCAAGATCTCAGTTACAGTTGGTTTCACATTCAAAATAATTAATTTGGTACGGAACTTTTTTGCTTCCATTTTGTGCGTGCTGTTGTGCATGGGAAAAAGGTTTTCATGGGTTGAACAACTTAATTCTGCTGATGTGCAACTTAACCTCTTTGCCTAGAGAAGCCATTTTGGTGAACAGGTGCGACTCTTAAAACTGTGCCAATCGACCAAAGTGGTTAATTTTGTATGGTCTGTTTTTGACATTTATTCAGGCTTTTTGATGCTAAATTGCTGTGTCCCCAACGTTATGGGGGGGGGGTAATATTTTGCAGTCGTTGAGTGACTTTTTCCATTACACAAATGCAGCACAAGTAGCTTTTCAGAGAAATTGAAAGCGTTTTTGTCTGAGCATTTCTAGCCGACGAAGCCTCAACAACTTGGGGCACATGGCGCAAGCAGGTACTGCTGTACGTAAGTGGGGATTTTGACAATTGGATGAAGCCTATTTTCTCATCTGACGATGGAGCATGTGTCCCAAGTCATGGCATCTTGCATTCCGATGAAATGGATCCTTTTCTCAGGGTATAGTCAATTTGTGCACTGAGAGTGCATGCTTATTGCCAATTTATTAACCTATTAGCAGCCTAACTAGGTACCTAAAAACCGAAAAAGAATCCATTTTTATTGCTGTGGACAAAAACACTTTTTAACCGGATACCTTAATAGTGGTGAGGACTGCATGACCTATTGGGACTTCAAGAACAGGTAATGCGAATTCATGACTCTGGGGCATTGATGATTTCATGTTCTCAAATATTTATGCGAAAACATACACCACTGAAACAAAGATGTCACTCTGTATGTTCGTTGCTTTGATAAAGAAACCAGGGCACTCACCAAAGATCCCCTTATGAAAAACATTGCTTTGGGGCTTTGCAAAACAACAAACTTTTTCCGTACTCGTAACAAAATGCCAGAGTTCTTTCATAAGCAATGGGACAAAAAGTCTGTTAATCTGGAGGGAGGGGGGGTAATAATTGTGAATCATTTCCAGAAGTCGCTCTTCCGAAAATATTCTGAAAATGTCAAAAATATTCCGCTGGCTTTATCATCAGTCTTGGCGTTTTTCTGTTATCTTGCTTGTCTGTTGTTTGTCTTGTAAATGTGTAGGAAGTAGTTGTTCATAACATGATTCCTAGATAATAAAATTAACCACACAAATTGCCTTACAGCTATGAGAACATTATTTGTGCAACCTGGAATTTTTTGCTGCAATTTTGTTGTGAATATCGAAGAGATTCTAGGTTTTCAATTGTTATAATTATTGAACATTTTTGTATGGGGATGTTTTCAGTGAACATGCTACAGCATTTGTGGATCGAAGAGTTGTCATTGATTCATTGATTGTGTAAATTGGCGCTCGTTACGCATGCATTATTCGAGCCGAATCCAACTTTTTTTACAAATGAAACCATTTGGTTGTGAGATTTGGAGATTATTTCACCAGAAAGTGGTTCACGGTTGTGTTTTTGCTGCCCAACGTTTCCAGAACGTCACACCCTATCATCGGGTGGTGACACTGAGCATCTGCTCAATGTCATCATCGAACATTGGGCATCAACAACTTAGCAATTTCAAAGGAGATCAATGTCAACCACAATAGTAAACAACTTACTCTTTTTTCATTGCGGCAAAATAAATTTGTCAGAATATTTTGCATTCAAAGTCATGGAAATCATTTTTGATCTTGCTGTAACATGTTCCTGTGCATAGAATAAAAAAGTAAACAAAATAAAATAAAAAATCAGTATAAAATGAAGTACGAGATCACCCTTCATTGCTTTCAAGGATGATTATTGCGACCTACTTAGTGAAGTATTTTTTAAAAAGTGGACCTGGTTTCCATAAAAAAAAAACACATTTCCACTTGGTTTGTTAATCATGTAAAAGTGACTCCACTGGCAGAAGGCCAGTGACACTTGCAACAGAAACAACCACTAAAACATCTGTGCACTAAAGATTAAAGCTTAGAAATGCATCCTGATTGCACCCAGTCGAAAATTGCACTATTTGGGAAGTGCATTTCTTCAATCAAGATTCGGCAGATTTTGAATTTTGATGAGTTTTGACCACATTGCGACAGTTCGAGATAGCGTGCTGTGCTTGTTCTGAAGCACCAGTTTTGAAAATAAATAAGTGCATCCATAGAAATTTGTAAACCTAGACTAGCTCTCATTTGACCGACAGGAGTTTGGGATTGCATGTATGGCCGTTGATCATTTCTGCAACAATGTGATGCAAGCTGTTGTATGTGGGAGCCCCAGTGGAAGGGGCTTGGGAATACTCTGGGTCATGTGAGCGTGACTTGTGAAATGCATCCAGTTTCAACTACAAATTCCCCCCACTGTGCACCTGGTGGACATAAAAGCGAGACACAGAACCAAACTTCAATCAGTGCAGATGATTGAATTGTTGGCTCCACAGCAAATTGTGAAGTCTGTCTATTGTATTTTGACAGCAAAACAATGTTCGACAACCGGTTCCAGTACCCAAAGTTCATATTCCTGCCGATACAAGTAACAAATAATTGGAGCAGGCTCAGCCCTGTTCGAAATGTCATCTCCAAATTTCCCTTCCGATCCGACAACGGCCTCCACTCAGGCACTTTTTTGTCATCGCGTTTGTGCTGCGGATTGCGCATCAGACAAAATTAGAGCAACTATTTTGTCATCGTACTACATTAGGGTCCAGTATTTAGGATTCGTAGTGCATAAGACGTATTTTTTCTCACATCTGGTTTTGTGAATCATTATCAAATTTAAATATTTTGACTCAGATATTGTGAGAAATATTGTGTAAAATATTTTGGCAGATGTCGAAACAGAAAAGACAAGACATCGCGGAAATTATTTCGGGTCATGCACTTTTGTCATTTTCTGGTGAATAAATGAACCCACTTTCAGAGTCACTCTTGAGATTTTCTGCCAGTAAAATAAACAATGGGATCTGCTGGTTTCCATGCGGATACCTTGCTGAGACCTTTCCACACAAACCTGGTGAGGTTAAAAAATGTTGAAGGGTGATCTCGTAATGCAGTTAGTTTTCTATTTTGTTGAAAACATGTGTTCAATTTATTGTATTAACTTACTGTTTTCGGGAAGCAGATTTTTATTTTGTTTTCTTTCTTTGCCGAAGTAATGTATGCCAACGATGTTCCTCTTTTTCGTTTTTGAAGCAAAACCACTAATTGTTAATCGCATTACCTTTTTTGGGAAAATAATTGCTGGATTTGGGATTTTTCTTGCAGTTGTGTTATGGAAATAACTTGCACACATCTTCTTGAAATGGCATAGAAACTAAAGTTTACTTATTCGTACTTATTGCGGACCATTTGGAAGAGAATGTCGCAAAACGTTTTTGTGCAGAATGGTCTTCATCACTCAAATGAAGGTTGTTGGTGTTTTTTATCCGTGAAAAGTCCAAAGCTCCAGGCGATGATCACAGTTTGTGCTCTATATTGTTGTGAAAGTTTTGATTTGTCATCTTTGTGACTGTAAAGATCTCCGAATTCTGTGGAAAATTTCACTTTGCTCACAGTGGTTCGGTGTCAGGGAGAACAAAAGAGATGTTGTTTCCCCTGAAAAAATGTGAATATGATTTTAAAACTATACTTGTGTCACATCCAGTGCCTTTTGGATCAAATCGGAATTTTCCAAAAGCTTGAGAAGCTGCAGCAACATTTCAGACATAAAAATCACCCTCATGTTTATGCTTCTCATTTACACTTCACTGCTGCGTATGGGTGGATGCTCTGGAGGGTGAGCTATCGGCCAGAAAAAAAACCAAGGATGCTCTTCTCCAGCCGTCATACCAAATAGCTGAGATATTTTCCATCTAGTGATTCTGGAGCAAGTGGTTATCTGTCTGTTATCTACCTCCCACACCACAACCACCCCAGTGAGGTTTAGTAACGAAATTTGTGATCCCAGTTGAGCAGAGCAACGGGGGAGTAATGACGATACTCTCACCTTCCTCTTACCACTCACACTCAGGAAGTAGTTGTGTTGAAAAAGATTCGAAACTTGGCTTCTTTATCCAGTGCTTCTCTGTGCAAGTCGATGACCAACACCTTCCAGATTTGCTACTGAAGATAAGAATGTTGCCCTGCTTCTCTGGGCTTGAGAACATTTTTTTGCAAACTTGAATGCGTATTCATATTTTTTGAACGACTTTATGTTCACTACTCTGCTTTGTTCCCACTGCAACTGCATATTTTTAGCATAAATTTGGAATCTGCACATTTCAAATAAAAAGATAATTTTTGAATAGGGGATTTCTGTGATTCTCAGTTGAGCACAGCCTCTTCGTATCTTCATGGAATCAAATCTTTCCGGAGGAATTTCACTTCAGCAAGATGAATGCATTTTTAGGCTAAATTTTTCATTTTAATTTATGGCTTGAAATTTACCCATTCTTCTAAGTCTTCCTCTACTTGGTTTGAGAATTGTGAAATTGTCCTAGAATCTGCATCTGTTGAGTTAATTGTCTAGTTCCAAAAACTAATGAATGGACATTTCAAGATTTGGTTTTTTTGCTGGTGGCATTGGAGAGAGAACTGTTGCTGTTTTTCATACCGACATGAGGACAACCATATGTGCACTTTTTGAATTGAAAAATAGCTGGAAAGGTTGAGGGGGGTGGGGGGGGTAAAAATACCAACTTACGTGTTTCTTAGCCGATTTTATTCAAATTTAGTGAAAAAAATTTGGTTCAAACTTCGAACTCATTTTGTCATGCCTCCAATCAAAATTTCAACTTTTTCGGTTAAGGAGTTTTCAGTTTCGGTGACATGGCCAAAATGTTGGCTTCAATGGCAAGATTTCTGGAGACGTGATAAATATTTTTTGCCTGCTCTGCTCAAAAGTACGCAAAAATTAGCCCTTTTTGGCTGATAGAACCCGTTTTTTAGATTTTATCCCAAAATTCATTCAAAACAAATGCATTTCAATCATTTCTAGAGTAAAGAAAGAATAGCTCAAAAATTGGACTAAAAATCTACAATTCTGGCTCTCATCAAGCAAAAGAGCAGCATTTTTCAGTAAGGATGCCAATTTTTACCTTTTTAACTTGCACTGCTGAGAAAAAGCAATCGAAAGTTATAAAAATGTCAAAAAAGCTGCAAAAACGCACCGTGAATTCTTTGGATTTTTCGAAGAAAATGAAAAACATGCTGTCAGCCTGTTGCACAAAAAGTGTCACATGGGAATCATGATAGCTCCTCGACCATCAGCCACAGAATTGCAATTATCATTGGAATCGGTATTCAATGGAAAATTTGGTGATGTCAAAAGTTTTAAGCCCCAAAATTCAGTATTTTTAATTTTTCTGACCCCTTCCCCCACTTCAAAATTTCATCGTTCTTACCAGGTAAGTTTGACAATTTCCTGTCCACAAAAAGAGAATCCGGTGACTAACTTGACGCTATTCAATCTCTTTTCAATTTGAGGCGTTAGTTTTGTGGGATTCGCACCCTCGTTGACGACCGACTGAACTCAAGAAAGCGTTGCCTGCTGCCGTTCTAGACTACTTCTCTTGAGTTCAATCGTTCGTCAATGAGGGTGTGATACCCCCCAAAACATCACACCTCAAATTGATCAGAGATCTGAAGAGCGTCAAGTTAGTCATTTTCTGTGAACACGCAATCTCCAAGTTTTCATGCCTTGCTGACCCTCCATGTTTCCACCCTTCCTTCCACAGCGCTAAAGTTTTTGAAAATGTTCAGCATTTAGTTTTTGGAACTCTATACCTCATTATGCTTGTCGTGCGCTACGCTCACATTGTTGATATTTGTGCTCTCACAATCACAAAATCCTGCTCTTTCCATTTTATGGTTGTCGTGTTAATTCAACTGGCCAACAATGAAGCAATATTGCTGTAACCAGAATTTATTGTTATTTTAATTGCAAAACTGGGATAATTCCATCATCACCAAAAATTATCGTTATCTTGATCCATGCACAATAGATTAATATTTTAACGATTAAAAATCACTTAGGTATTACTTAAGCGATCATATCTCATTTGGTTTAGTCATTTTAACTCGTTTTTGCTTGGAAATTTAGTATCTTTGATGTTTTCTTGTTTGAGAATTTTTCTGTTTTTTTTTTTTGTGCAAGAAGATGCTTGGCTTCAGATGTTATTGGTTTGATTTTTTTTTTCTTTTTCTTTGTGTTCTCTGGCATTCCAGTTTCTTATTTTTCTCTGTTCATAATATTTTTTCTCTCTCTTGGTTTTTGTCTGTTTTCTTGCTGAGTGTCGTAATTGTTTCATTTGCCAAATTTAAAATGTGACGTTCATTGCCATTGATGCTGTAACCCCGTAATTTTCTATTGCTCCCTTGCCTCCCATCGCAATTTGAAAGACCGCTGTTTTTATTTATTTTATCAGTTTTTTTTTCTTCCCTTTTTTCTCACTTATTTTTCGCCGAGCCATCATTCTTTTTTCATTGTCTCAGTTTCAGTTGCAGAAAATATTTCTTAATGAAAATTTCCTTTTTGAGGAAATGTTTGGCAGAAAGGAATTTTGGAATTATGAAAAATGTTGATGAGTCCTTGCCAGGTCAATGATGATCAACTTCCCATTTGAGAAGCAAGAAACAATGTTTGATAATCTGGTTTAAGAAAGAATTGAGCATTGGAAGTTGATTCAATCATGGTTTGATTTCTGGTTTTGCAATGCAGTTGCACATCCCCATGATAACGTTCAATGCCCATTTCCTGTAACATGATGAGGACAAAATACGATTATTGTAGATCATTTGCTGTGGACGACAGCAAAATGAATCTAAAAGATCATCCATGGCAAGGAATCATTTTAAGTTGCTAGAGGAACAATGCAAGGACTGTCATTGAATCTTTGTTGCTCTTTGCAGGGCTATGGCCCATGGGTTTGAATCATTGGAATTGATCGACAACTTGACCATGACAAGCGATATAAGTAGGCCCATTTGCGGCACCTGGTTCCCCTGGTTGGGCCTGATTTCTGGTGGTATCGTCCACAGGCTGCGTCTTTAAGCCAGAATTGGTTCGGGCTGCCTGTTAAGTCCATTTCGAATCTTTACAAGTCTGACCTGTTTCTGCCCAATGTCAATATGATTATTCTCATCTTTTTGCGGTGTGCATAATTATTATTGCCAATTTATTTTCAATACTCAGTTCAGGTTGAGTGCTGGCATCGTAATGTAACATTTTTCTATTTTTTATTGTTATTGCGGTGGTTCGTGGCATGCTTTTTCAATCGGTTTTAATTTTAACGAGTTCTGCTGAATATTGCTTTTTGGTTTGATTTGAGTTCGAGTTAGATTTTGAGTTGGTTTTGTTGCTTAGCGTTTGGTCAGTTTCTAAAGATATGCAATTTGTCTCTCTGAATCTTCTCATCTATTTTGCATGGCCATGCAAAAAGGTTTATTTTGAATGTTTCAAAAGCGTTTACAAATGTTCTTAACATAATAATAAATATTTAATAATTAGGAATAGCAAAAGACTGACCAGTTTTAAGTCATACGATTAAAATCATTGTGTTGATATATTTTTGGTGTTTACTTTTTGCTACCTGGATTTGGGATTTTCCAGGGATTTGTGTCCATTTCTCGAGCGTGTGTGATGTTAGGGTTTTTTGCCTCTGGTTGGTTGCGTGTGTGATTCGGAATTGTAAGCCGAATGCTATTTTTTCCAGATTTTGAAAACAAACTTGCAATATTGCAACAAAATCACACAATTTATTGTGACGTGGCGATGTGACGTGACGTTTTGCTTATTTTGTCTTTCTTAGCCTATTGTTGAACTGCATTGGATTTTGTTGTTCTCTTTATTCCAAAGTGCCACGTGGCAGTGAACCTTTGCTCACTCGCAGGTAAGATATTTGAAATTTATTGGATTTATTGATGCGTTTCAAGTGTTTGTTGATGCAGTTTGTTAGTAAAGTTGTCTTTGCCAATTTGGAAAGTTGAAAAAAAAATAAAATAAAATAAAAAACAAAAAATGAAAAAGTAAAAAAAAAATGTTTGCGTCCATGTAATTTTTGAATGTTGCTTTCATGATATTGTTTTTGTGCAAATTTTGCACGTTTGCAGGAGTGAAATGGAATTTGAAAAGAGAAAACTAAATGTAACATCTGAACGTAAACTTGTGGTAACATAACTTTCACATTGTATTGCATTGTATTATCGACATGACTATTTTTGGATGAGTGTTTAATCAGAAATTTTATGTTACAGTTTTGGTTGGTGGTGGTGAAAAAAAAAACAAAAAACAAAAAAAAATTCTTCGATAATCCTGTGAATTTTAAAATTATTTTGCAGCTAGTGTTTTACTTTAAAAACGATGTAATGCTGTGTCATTTGGTGGTTGTTGCATTTCTAGAATTAACATATCAGATTCTGATATATCATTGTTAGAATGGTACGCCCTCGAAGGATGCTTTTTTGTATCGAGTTTTTCTGATGATACTTCTTGATCAGACTTTTGTTCAAAAATTAAACGTGTCCCTGATTTATGCCTCTTATTGACCGTTGGCCTTCCTCCAGCAAACAACATCTTTTACAAAATTCATTTTTCGGGAATGCTTGGGCAATTTACACGAAAAATATAGGGTTTGAGCAGGTATCTCTGGATTTTATCAGAAGATTTTCACAAATTTAACATGCACTTCAGCAGTTAATTAATGCTTTTATACCATGTTTGCTTCATTACCCAAGGTGGTGTGGAGGGAAGGTGCTGAACGAACAATTCCGACATTGTGGATATAAGATGCAGGTAGAAAATGGAGTAAGTTGTGTGGTCTGGCATCCTTTTGTTGCACCATATTTGTCCTATTGTAAATTTTTTGTACCCGGGTGCAACTCCTAGCCACTGGCAAAATGATTCCGGTGAACAAAATTCTGGGCCAGATTGATCCTATTCTGATTCACTTCTGTCAGATAAATGCTTTTTCTCCTTAAAATGTTTACCAAAATGAGCTTATTCTTTGCCTGGTTTGTTTTTCCATATTGTAAAACTAACCAACCCGTTCTACTTTTCTGATTTTTGCAGTGTTAGTGGATTTTGACCTTGTAAATTTAGCTAGAAATAGTTTTGTCAAATGTACTCGTAATTTGCTAATTTCTCTGTTCAGAAAAAAACACTTTTCAGCATGCGTTTTCTCTCTCAGAATAACTGGAAGGTGCATACATGCTCAAACTCAGAACAGGAATGCTTTGTTTTTTTATTTTTTGGCTCAATGATGGCATAATGAGCTTTCAAGTTTTTTTTTTCATACTGTGTTACAGCTATCACAGTGAAAACCCAATTTGACTGCAGGATTTTTTCTTGCTTCTCGTGGTAATCGCAGTAACGAGTGAAGCAAATCTGCATTTTGGCCAGACATGGAGCAATAGCCTTATTTGATAATCGCTTTGCACCAATTGTCGCAATTTTTTTCGGAATAATTTTTGCCAAAAGTATATTTATTTGAAAGCTCCTGTCGTCTCCCATTTGTCAGTATTCAGTTTCTTTTGTGGAGTTTTGCTGTGGGTGGAGTCATTAAAGGAAGTTGTTAAGTTGTTATCTTGTCAACTTTTGTTGATGCTCACCGCCTACATAGTTCAGTTGGCAGCCATTTCACTCGCACATTCGTGGGAACATTGTCAGTAAATTCTGGTGTTTGGAGCATATTTTGTTTATTACCATCCCAACAATCCTTTATCTTTCAATTTTCAACTGACTATGCAAAAAATAATCTAGAAACCCCTACATATAGAGCTGTTCTTTTTTAAATGTTGCTGGTAAGTATTTCTCGTTAGCTTACAGCATTGTAAGTTAGTTTCAGTTTTTTTGCTGTAGTAATCGAAAGACGAAAAGCCTGCTAATGTAGATTTACTTGTGTTTGAACTTTGAATGAATGGATCAGCAAATGCTTTTTGAGTCAATTCACCACTCATTTTTGTGATCATGCAGATTTATGTCGAACACAACTGAAGAACTTGGAAATCATCAAATAAAACAGGACTATCAAGTGCTCTGCTTGTTGGTAAAATTGTGACTTGCTTATTGAGACTTCCTGGGGTCGTTGTTGGCAAGGCCAGCTGCCAGTCTCTTTGGTGGATCTCAGTATTGCAAGGCTCAGGTTGGAGGACAGTTTGTACAGTGGCGAGAAAAATACTCGTGCCATCAATTGCTGCTGTTTTTTCGATATTTAAGAGAAAACTGGAAGAATCGTGGTGATTTCAGGTTCAAGAAATCGGATTTTGTTCCACAGAAATATGCATCAAATCAGTGACGGAACGGCAATTTCGGTGGGTTCGAGATTTCCCCAAAAACCCGAAAGAAACGTTACCATATGTGGTCCAATTAATTTTCTCGCCGCTGTACAGTCCTGCAGATCTTTGCTCACTTCTGTTTGTACTGGTTCCTGGAAATTTATGCACACATCTTTTCGCTTCAGTGCACGTGATCCAGCGTCATTTGCTGCCTGATCGGTCACTTTGGAAAGTGGCATTTTTGGCCAAATTGAGTGAAGTAACATTTTCGGAATCAGCATTCAAAACTGTATCGAACTGGGAAATTATGGTATTTGAAGATGGGGCATGTGACACAAAACTAAATGGACGAAGAAAAAAATTATAGGCTCGGGGTCTCTCCCTGGGACATGATGCCGGAATGAGGCAAGCGACATCTGATTTTCAAGATTTGCTCCCGCAACATGAATAATTGGCAAAACGACAATAACCAACTTTAGTTGACATTTGGTTGTGAAATGAACAAAACAAGAAAGAGACCCATTTCCATAAAAAATGGAATTCCGGGGAACCAATACTTCATGACAAAACATGCTTGAACCAACTTGGACAAATTGCCAATTTTCATTTTTTCGTGCAAAGGGTTAGGGAAGGGAACAGAACAGAGCAAGAGTGAAAATGGAAATGACAAAAAAAAAAAACAATGAGAACACGGACACCAAAGAAAAACACTTTCGTTGCTCCAAAAATGTCACAAGTCCAATTGGCCAGTGACCAATTGGGCAGCGATATCCAAGCATTGAAACATTGATGGTAACTATTTCCGAAGAGCCTTCATATTTTTCCTGGCATCTCTCACACCAGGAGGGGATTATGTGTCAGGTTTCAATTGGATGACGGAAACATGGCAATTGGGTGACGATGTTGGAGGCATTGTCTTGAGTTTGCACCATTGAATGCAATCACCTATTCATTTTTTTGCCGAAGCATGATGATCGTTAGATGATGGGGCCCATCGAAGAAGTCACATTTTTGGTGTCTGCGCAGGCGGATGGCTAAAACTTTTATACAAAGCGCCAGGTGTGTGATTTCAAATTAAATTGTCCACTAGCTTGTGAACAGGTTTCAAAGAAGTGTTTCAGTTGCATCTGGATGACCACCAAAATTTGGAGTTTTTCCAGACGTATGATTAAATGGTGGATTTTTTTCCAGAAACATATGAATGGATTTTTCACTGCCACAGGTTTTTTGCCTTTGGTGAAGTGCTGTTTTGCACATTCGGATTGTTTGTTTTTTTCTCCTGTGGTGGCAATTATTGTGTAGCTCATATCGAAATGGCTTTGTCATGTTGTTGTTTTCATGAGACATTATAATTACTCCCTTACTTTTTTATTTTATAGGCCTAGTGATATTTTTCATTTTTGTAGGTACCACTGCAAGCCAGAGTACTTTATCCAACTTTTGGTACAACCTTTTCTTGCTAATTTTTGCCTGCGGAGGTGGCCATTTCGAAATCATGAAAGTTTAGCAGTTTTGTTTTTTCCTTTGGTGGCTTGTTCAGCTGAGCTAATCTATGACGTTATCCCCGAAAATTTTCACGTGAGATGAGTCATGAAATATGCCTCCTCCTTGCTTGTGTGTGCCAAATTTTAAATCGTGTTAGTGATGAGCCACTTTAAATTTCACTGAGCCCTGAATTCTATTTTTTGGACTGGATGAAAATTCGATTTCGCAATAAAAGCAGGCACTGCCAGACGACAAGGATTAAATTTAGCAACATGGGTTGTGATGGTCATCACCATGCCATGAATAAATCCTAAATTCTCTTGGAGTATCTCCCAAAATGGAATACCACTTCAAAAACTGGAAATATTCCGATTTTTCAGTGGCGAGTGAATTTTGTTTCGCCATGCCAGTTGAAAAGGAGTCTAATGAAGAGCTGGTTATTTCTTACACTAAGTTATTTATTTTCACTGCCGGAAGATCCTGGGCATTGTATTCATATTTCTGCAAGGCTGTGCTGTCAATGCCCCATTGCACCCAACTGTTAGGATGTGTTTCAGAAGAAAAAAAATCACTGCATTGCTGCCACAGGTGCTCTTGATTATTGTATTTTTGATTTTTTTTTTCACTCTTGGAAGTGTTGTCATTGAAAAGTAAAATTCCTGTATTTGTATGCTTGTGTTGTTGTTGTGTGCTTGAGGGTTTTCATTTTTCTGTTTTGGTCCATCAGAATAAGAATTTGTGTTTACTTTATCTTTTGGGTTGTTTTCTTAACCGTTCTCTTTTTGGCTGGGTTTTGTTCATTGTTCTCTTTTTCTCCCGTATGCCTGTGCTCTGATTCTTCTTCTTTTTCTCCCTTGTGCCTGTGCTCTGCTCGTTGGCTCTTCTCATTTTGCTGTCCTAGTTTCAAGATATTAGGCTCTGTTGGGAGAGTGACAGGCATTTGTCTTTTTCTCTTTTTTTTAGCCTTGTGTGTTTCCGACCTTTTTTTCTTGTCTAGTTTTAATCCCTTTTTCGGAATTCTTTTTGCTGTGGCAGAGTAACTGTTTTAATTAATATTTGATTTAATAAAGGTTTTTTCTTCGTTTTGGTTCAATTTGTCATTTTTTATTTGTGCAGGTTTTCCTGCTGAAATTGAACATTCACTCAGAGCATGGGAACGAATTTTATGCCATTGTATTGTCAAAAGCCAGTCAAATTTGTCGACAAGAAGTTGACATTAACTAAATTGTTTGGATTAAATTTTTACCTGTCTAAAGTGGTTCCCGAGAAGAGCAATATTGAGTCTTGCTGAACCTTCCACAGATGTGATGTAAAAATTATGTAAAAAGACTCAGTCTCACCGCAGACACTGATGATATGCATCTGAAAATAACCGCTGCTTTTGCAATCTGCGGTGATCTGTTGCGAGACTTGGTACAAGCTAATCTTTGACGAGCTACGTTGTGGTAGCCATTCTGTATTAGTTCTTTCGGTTTGAACTGTGCTGAAAGGAACATGTTTTATGCTGCAACAATTCCTTCAACTTTTTGCAATGCATCATCCATTTTTTTAGAATTCTGTATCCCTCATGATAATTCTCAAGGCACTTGCTAAGCATGATCTGTATGTGGCGTGAGACATGCTCAATCTAGGTGTTTCGAACGCCTTGAGAATTTTTCTGAAGCATTCCAAGCAAGCAGCTCAGTTGTAACAGCTGCCTCATATATCAAACACTGTTCAGTTTTCTTCTGTCTGGCTGAATTGCCAGAGTTCCCACATTAATTCTGTGCCTTATCTTCTTCTGCCCCATGTGGCTTGCAATTTCATTTGTTGGATACAGAAATATAGGCCAGGCCAAAGTTGGTGGTCTCAAAAAATCCACGGTGGTGCAGAAAATGCAAACATTCCTGTTCTTGTTTTTTTTATTTGGCAATTCATTTTTTGTGCGTTGAAGTTACAGCCATGTGCGAGAGCAATTCAAACAACTATGAATGTTCTGGTCAGCAACATGTCTTGCGCATTGTGTCTCATCAGCAACGTGTCTTGTACAAAAATTAACTCGTGAGTTAGTAATTTTAGGGGAAACGCAAACGAAAATATTTTACAGTTTGGCTGTTTGACAAGAGATCATGCTCTGAAATGTGGGTGTGCTTGCACAGGATCTGAGATTTGGGTGTGTCAGGCGACTTTCCTTTTGGACCCTGAAATTGTAAGTGAAAATTCATCACCCCAATGAAGGAAAACTGAGGGGCATTTTGGATGCTGCATATTTAAAATTTCCTTTTCATCCTGCAAGAAATCGGTTTCCAGGAAAATCAGGAAAAGTCAGTGAATTTGGAAAAGGGTGAAAAAGGTCAAGGAAACTCGGAACAATATTTTTGGAAAATTCCGAAGAAGAATCAGGTTTTTATTAAAGAAGTGGACATTGTTTCCCCATGCGTTTCTGTGATTTGGGACAAAAAGTTGAAATTCTCAGGGTAACCCAAATGTTCAAAAACAAAGGTTATTGTTTCCTGTTTTGATTGCCTTTAAAGGGCAGTTGTCTAACCAGGACTGGCCCGTCGTTTTTTGCGGCCCTGGGCTGTTGATTTTTTGGCATCCCCAAGCCCTGTGGCGGATTCAGCTCTTTATTGCGAAAGGGGTGCGCTTTGTTATGTTTACAATTACCTTGTTCTGGAACTTTTGGATCACCCCGTGTCTGTCTCTGGCTGGCAATGCCACCTTTGGTCATGTGGGCATTCTTTTACCTTTAAAGCCATCTTTTAAAACAGTGAAATTTGCTAGTTGTGCAAAGTAGCAGTACAAACTTGGCAACTCCACCCAGAATCCACGAACTTAGATCCGACAAACATTCCTGGTCCAAAATTTCTGGAACACGCTTGTATTTCACTTGTGCATGGTCACTTATAGAATCACTCAGGTGTTCTAGTTATGTTTCGTCTCTGCTTTGATACATTTGCGGTTCTTTGTTTCATCAAAATCCGTCCATAAATGGCTTAACAGCAGCCTTCGGGAAATGCGCTGACGACAGGTAGCGTTTTTACAGAATGAATTTTTGAAACAAAATTTGAACATTATTTTTTCACTCCTATTTAAATCGCGTGTATCTTGAAACCATGTTTTTCCGGTTTGTTTTGAATAGATCTCAGCTGTTTGTGGTCCGATTGTGGTGAAATTTTCACCAGATGGTGTTGGCACTTGGGCAACAAATCTGAACTAGATTGATCATTGTATGACTTTTTTTAGCCAAGATTCGATCATTTATAGCTATCAGTTTTACGCTTTAGACATTTTTCGGGTCATGCTCGTTTCATGGGGGGGGACATCGCACGATGGTCTCTCCATGGTAGAGTGTCCACCGTCATGGTTTGATGTGGGTAATCATTGTGCGATGTCCCCCTCAATAAACGACTGGAAATGTACATGGTGCAGCAAATGAATCAAATGCTTGCTCAATTGCAAGTGGGAGGTTAGGTTAGGTCTGGTAAGGCAACAATCATTAGGTTAGGTTAGGCTAAGAAAGGTTAAGTAGGCAAGGCTTAGTCTATTGGCTGGTGATCTTGGATGAACTGAAACACACGATCGCTCTACATTGTACTGTAATTATATCAAATGCAAGTTCCCTATCCTGCCTAACCTGCTGTATTTTTGGGTTACGGGTTGCCTTAATAACAACTTTTGCTTGCCTTAATAACAACTTTTGCCCTGCCATCATCCTGCTTGCGGTCTACTTCCGACCTGCTGAAATCGTCCTGCTAAGATGCTGCTAGCTTAGCAGCTTCTAAATTTAGTAGGTTGATTTGAATACGGTCCCAGATGTTCACCGTGCACTTTTCTTTTTTTTCCACTTACTTTTTCGTCTGTCAAGAAGGTGCGGCCTGGCCCTGGTGTCTGTGCCAGAATACCCGCTTGCTGTCGGGGGCCCCAGGACGAGCAGCTCACTTTCTTCCTCTATGGATCGCAACTTTGACCTTCACTTTTATTCTAGCTGTCCTAAAACTCTTATCAGTCCTGTCCTAAATTTCTTCCTCTTCGTCTTTAGGATGTCTAGCTGTCTGCTAGAAATCCTGCTTTTTCTGATGTCCTAGACCTCTTTATTCCTGTCCTCAAACCCTACTCATTTTTTCTCGACTGTCCTGAAGGTCCGTTTGCGATCTAGCCAGCTACTTCTCATTTCATTTTCTGTGTTATATGTGTTTTCTTTTCTTTTTTCTTTTTTTTTTGGGTCCCAGGAACGACGCTCTTGCTGGGTTCTAGCGGAGACGTGATACGTTTCTGGTGTTCCCATGTATTTTTTTAATTTTATCTGGCTCGCCCATTCCGTGGCACTTGTATTCTTTATGTCTTTTTATTTTTAATTTTTGCTGCCACCGTCTGGCTCACGAGAGCTGGGGCTTGCTGGACAACTTGAACTTGAACTTTTTCGTCTGTCAAGAAGGTAAGGAGGGAGTGTGGAGCTAAATTAAAATGCAAACAAACAGATTAAGTTTTTTTATGAAAACTGCTTGAATTTGAAAATTGGAATTTGTCGGGAGAGGGTGATGCTGCTAGGCTTGACTATGTGGCATGGGTTTTGAGGTGGGGTGAAAGAGCAAAAATGTACGCACACTCCTGAATGAATCACTAGTAGAATACTGAAAATAACCGAGTGATCAGAATCCTTTCTGTTTTATTTTTATATGCCTCTCATGTTTTCTGTTGCACAATTTCCCAATTTTGGGATATTTTCCAAAACAGTAATGTGTCAGTCTTTACTGTCGTGCAACCAGAATGAATGCCTGCAGAACACGTCGCCGCTTCATCGACAAGAGTTTTCACGACAGTAGTGGCGTGCAAGATAGCTTTCATTCTCCCACATCTTCATTGGATGCCGTGAGTGAATACAAAGGCAGTTATTTATTTCCACAGCCTGAGCAGGGCACAGCTGGTTCAGCTACGTATATGTCAAAAGTTGATGAGTTTCAGTTGCCAGAGCAGACATCACCTGATGTTTATGAGGTGGGTTTTTGCACTGCAATCTGATATTTCCAGTGTATTTGCATGCAATTCAAATGTGACTAACTAGTGTCCTCTGGAATATGTCAAGCTTGGGGACTGAGGGTGGTTGTCATGTTGGGCCAATTATGGGGTTCATTGTGAGTTTAGGTAATCTTCTGGGGAAAATTGCTTCAATTGAAACAGATATTGAAACTTGAGGCTGTCAAAGGATGTTAAACTTTCATAAAACGAATTGCTAGGGCTATGCCCGAATTCTGACTACAACAAACCAGTGTTCAAACACCACTTACGATGTTTACAAACATCTTTGCCGAATGTGTAGTCACAGAACAATAATGATTCCCATGATCCAATGTTGGTACTTGTACAAAGGGAGTCATTATTGTTTTTATGACTGTTCAAGCGTATTGCCGAATTTGACTTAGATTTACACGAATAATGATTTCAATCGGGCGGAAATAGAAAATGCTTTGTTCTTCAATTCGGAAATTGAAAAAAAAAAATTTGAAAGCAACTGAAGGAGGACTGAAGGGGAGGCCCTGGTGTCTGTGCCAGAATACCCGCTTGCTGTCGGGGGCCCTAGGACGAGCAGCTCACTTTCTTCCTCTATGGATCGCAACTTTGACCTTCACTTTTATTCTAGCTGTCCTAAAACTCTATCAGTCCTGTCCTAAATTTCTTCCTCTTCATCTTTAGGATGTCTAGCTGTCTGAATGGTATTGAGGGCTGCAGAGCACATTGTGATAAGCACAGCAACATCCTTGGTCTAGCTGTCTGCTAGAAATCCTGCTTTTTCTGATGTCCTAGACCTCTTTGTTCCTGTCCACAAACCCTACTCATTTCTTTTCTCGACTGTCCTGAAGGTCCGTTTGCGATCTAGCCAACTACTTCTCATTTCATTTTCTGTGTTATATGTATTTTCTTTTCTTTTCTTTTTTGGGTCCCAGGAACGACGCTCTTGCTGGGTTCTAGCGGAGACATGATACGTAATACGTTACTGGTGTTCCCATGCATTTTTTTTTTTAATTTTATCTGGCTCGCTCATTCCGTGGCACTTGTATTCTTTATGTCTTTTTATTTTTAATTTTTGCTGCCACCGTCTGGCTCACGAGAGCTGGGGCGTGCTGGACAACTTGAACGTGAAAGCAACTGAAGGAGGACAAAAATTGTGAGCATAAATGATGGAACTTGTGACTTTTCAAAGATATACCTACAAATCGGATCGAATCGTGAAATCAGATCAAATCGTGGGAGCTGCGATCCCAGTCAAGATGAAAGCGTATTTTGCTATGCTTCTAAGTTTATTTAAAATCGGGCTTTAACCTTGCTGAGCCAAATGTAATAAATCTGTGCTAAGATTCAAAGCTTGGCCCACCAGCACCTTTTCTCTGGCATGACAATTGAAATTTCCAAACGTCTAGAGTTTTATGATCGACAATTCTTGAGGCTGGGTATTTCTGAGTCATGCTCTGAGCGCGAAGAACCTACAACTATTGAAATTCGTTGTTTTTCAACCAAGGCAGCTTCCGTTTATTGTTTCCAGTTGTGGCGTTTACAGTGTATGTGGTAACTTAAGTTTGAGGGGTCACCTTGGCACCAGATTACCTTATCATGTGATATGATCAGATAATCGAGACTGTTGAAACAAAAACAAAAATAACCGCGAAAGGATATCCCGTGATATTTGAGGAATTACCAATATTCACTCGACGACAACAGATTTTTCAGCATTCACACTCTGCCTTGCTGGTAATGCGATATGGCACAGTACAGATTTGCATATCTGCTGGGGGCTGATTGCTCGTAAAGCTGAACATGGACACAATAATTGGAGCCATCATTGTTCATGTGTAATTGGCCAAAAATCGTGCATTTTTTGTGCCATTGCTGATGATGTTTTTATACAGAATGCTGGACTTGTAGTTAGAATAAAATTTGTTCCAGACTTCTAGAGTGGTATTTAAAGCCAGAATCAGAGGCAAAAACGAAGAATGACAATTTTCACTGAAATGCATCGGTGTCTGGGCCAACTACTTATCATATCTCATCTGGCACTGCCCGGGCTCTGGCTCTAGGACTTTGATTGCAATTGGGCATCGAAAACAAACCTTCACCAGTGTGTTTTTGCTTGTAGACTTAAGTGTTAAAAAATGTCTACTTGCATTGTTCTTTCGTTGTCCTCAACAACCATTGGTCATTTTTTCTCTTTGTTCCATAGATATCCTGTGCTTCCAGCAATCAAGCAGGAAACAGTCTGAATGCAGCTGCAGATAAACCAGCATGCATCTCTTGCACACAAGGTCCAAAGTTTTCATTAGAATTTCCGGTTCATGGCTTTTTCAAATGTCAACATGCTAACTTTGCAAAAGATGATGCTGTCTCTGGAGAAAGATCTGTCACTGTAGAAGGATCTGGGAATGCTTCATTATCAGGTTTGAGTGAAGAATCTTTGGCAAGTAGCAGGAAGAATGAGATGCGGCCTGTTGTGGATCCTTCTGTTGCAGGAATGTTGGGCAATCTGATTTCAGCATCTAGTAGCTGTGGGCATGACAGCCCTGCTAGACAGGCATCAGGAGGAACATGTGATGGCAACACAGCACAAAATCAGCAAAACAAAAAATCTTTGAGCAGTGCGGCAGTCGGTGATGTATCTTTGAAATCTGGTAAAATCCTTGCAAAAAATGCAACAAACTCACCAAAGAACTTGTTTCTTGCCTCTCTGTCAAAACCCAGCTTTAAAAACAACCGTTCCAAGTGTTACAAGGAACCTCTTTCGCCATCTATTCCTACGAAACGAGTTGTTTTAACGAAAGCAATGAAGTCACAATTGTGGACACAGAAGAGCACTATGTTCAGGTCAGCATACGGCCAGAAGTCTGTTAAGAATTTGCGAAGAATTGGAGGAGGCACCGTTTCTGGGTCACCGAAGTCCATCATGAGAGGTGCTGATTCAAGGCGCTCATGCGGAGCTAAAAAAAGAGTATCGTTTAATCTTACTCTGCATCGGGAAGTCGGTAAAGCATCGAGAAAAATGGCAAATTCAACACCTCCAAACCAAGCAAGTTCATCTGCAAGTTCTTCAGGATGCAGTCTGAAGATGTCATCTCCTGGATCTTCAGGAGTTGCAGCTAAGAGACCCCCAAAGCCAACTTTCGAGTTCTCCTGCCCAGTCTGTCTTTCAAAAGCAAATGAAATTCTTCAACCTGGCAGCGGTAATTCATTTGTGGCTCTGCCATGTGGTCATTTGCTTTGCAAGCTCTGCCTGAATGCTTTAAAGTCAACAGCAAATTTGCCTTTAACTGGGCCTGCACGCTGCCCAAAATGCAGGGTGCCTTGCAATATTCAGGGTATCCTGGAAATTTTCTTTTAGTTTCGGCACAATGTTGAAAGTTGATAATTTTCTTGATGAATCAGAAAGGTTGATGATGTTAACATTTTTTGGTGTCTGGAATTTTTTCCAGGAAGCTGTTTTGTCTCCTTTCTTCCTGCCTTACCACCATCGCTTTTTTGTTTCATGCGCGTAAATGTGTGTTTTCAGATGGTAAAAGTGCACCATTCTGAACCAGAAAAAATCATTCGCTTGCACACATTATGTTTCCATTAGCAAGTGAGTACTCGTAGTCATTGGTACAGCCCTATTTTTTGACAACTTTTCTCGACACATTGCAGCTTATGAAAGCATGGGGTTCTGATTTTATTGCAAGCTTAATTTCTTCGCTGGTTTTTTTATCTACGAGTATTTGCATGGCCAAGCAACGTGTTGGTTTTCCGCACAGGGATGCTGTTGCTGGTGTTAACATTGTGGTTTACCATGCCAATTCGATATTCTGTTTAGCAGGCACTCTGTGGGGGTGTTTTCCTAGTGGTTGGATGGGGAGGGTTACCTTCATCTGCGAAATGTGTGGGCAGGACCAATACCACAAAATTTGCTTTCATTTTACAATGCAGTTGAATTAAATTGCATCCTGCCAACATCATTGGTGCACATTTTTGATGTGTAGTTTTCCTTGCAAATTTTCCAATGTGTTGCTTTCACAGCGAGATTTTTCTTTCACGGTCGCATCACAAAAATGAGGTTCTGCAGACTTCAAGCAGATAAGAATAAGGTATTTCGAAGACACTTCATCATGCATCCTTGTGGACAAACAGGCAGTTCAATGGTCATCAAAGATGCAAAATTGTAACATCACATTTCTCATCAATCAGTTTGTGGCGATCTTCAAAGTGTCTTTTGAGTGAACTGTTTAATTACCGTGCACTTTCATAAGCTTCATGTGTTGTCTTTCTTTGTTTCCTTTTGCATGTTTTCTCGTCTTTTTCGTGTGTGGACTGCTTTTGATAAAAATTTTTGATGTTCTTTTCCAAGTTATTTTTGGGCTTCCGTATTGTTTCGGGTTGCAAATGCCTGAGATTTTTTCCAATTTATGATGTTGATTGTTGACATTTGTTTTTGGTTTTTGCCAAAAGTGATTTCTGTCCTAGTCAGCATTATGGGTTTAGTTTTTCCATTATTTCTATTGGATGCTCCGGTGCACTTAGTGACAAACAAAAACTTGTGTTGCAAAACTTAATATGTACCTATTGTTTAGGGAATTTTGGACATCTATTTTGAGAAAAGTAATTTTTGATTTGATTTTCTTTGAAATTTCCTTCAACTGTCGCTGTTGTCTGTTATTTCTTCCTTGTTCAAAAATACCTTCTTTTTGTTTTCGATCACTTTTTTGAATCTGATAACGTTTTTTGAATTTTTTGAAAAATTTGAAATATGCCAAAAAGAAGCATTTTATTTCTTGTTCAATGCCATTTCCTTCTTTATCTTTTGATGTTTTGTTGAATCTGAAATTGTTGACTTTTGCTATGCAACAAGAATGAAATCATTCTGTAAAACTGAGCAAACATTCTCTGAAAATGGTCAGCATATTTCTGGTAGCCTGAATTCTGGTAGCAAAAATCCTCTACGATGACTTCTGTGAGATATAGTGAAAACCAGCTTAAAAATGGGGACAGTAGTGACTGCGAATCCTTGGACAGGGTCTGCAACTGAGCATAGGAAAAATAAATTAGAGAAAATGAACCAAATGAGATACTCAAAGGAAAAGAAAGGTTTCTGGAAAATGCAAAACAACAATTTCCATCAGATTACAGCGATCCAGAAAATACCAAACAAAATGCAGCGAGGACACGTTGCTCGGGACAGGAGACAGTAGTGACAATTCAGAACAAACATGCTAAAAAAATCAGCGAGGCAAGCATGATAATCCAATTCTTCAATATGCAATTAACAACAGAGTTTGGAGGAAAGCAAAAGCACCAAAAATAATTCACTTTCTACCATCTGATGACTGAAAAAACCTCTCGGGACGCATAATGTACGGTTTGCAGAGAATGGTCCATTGCTTTATCAAAGCGTGCAGAAAAATGCTCGTGAAACAATGCCAGGATTTTGTTTTATATCCATAGGCAGCTGCAATTCAACATGACTGCTGTCCTAATTCTTGCAAATATCTTTTGACCATGCAACATCAGAGCCCCTGCCTGGTTTTATCACAAAGCTTCAAGACTAATAGCGGGCATACACGACTGTGTTTTTTACGCGTGGTTTTCGTTGTGTGCCCCGGGTTGGCATCCCGGGTCAGCTGCACGCGCACACAAAACGAGCGATTTGACTGTGTTTACGTGTGTATGCACTTTCGTCGGGTTGGCTGCTGTTCGGGTGATTTTTGCCAGCGCAGTTTTGGCTGTTGAGCAGGCGAGATCGATGGTTCGTCAAAATTGCTTCAGCCCAATGCAGCATTTGCCGATGAGTCATTATTTGAGTTGGCTCCCTTCAATGAAGAGGAGACTGAACAGAATGGTAAAAGAGGAGCCTCACCTGAGCGTTTCATTGATCAATAATTTCTTTGTGTTGAAACGTTCTGGGTGGATTCGGATGATTTTGTTGTTGAAAGCCAAGAAATTGCAGATTGCAATTCCGAAAGGAAATTCCGTTATTTTTAGGCAAATTTTGGAAATGTCATTGGGAAGCAAATTTCGCTTCCGAGACCACCAAAAATTTCAGTTTTGCAAAATGGACTGCCAGTGACAAATTTTCCCGTTATTCCAGAGAAAGTTTCCCATAAATTCAAAGTTTGTTGTCCTTTGTGGACTTCCAGTCCCGGTTTGCTCACGCCACGCCCACCTCCGCGTCTCATGCTTTTCGGATCTGCTTTTGTCTGTTTCTTTTTCGTCTCGTCATCATCAACATCATTGCCATTCTGAGATGAATCTATGCAAACACAGTGGCCAGTTTCTGGTCAAATAACTCAAATCATCTTCCACGGGTTTTTTCCAAAAATAAGTAAAGATCTTACTTGCATTCGACAAACTGCAGTTAAATAACAGAACTACACATTTTAGCATGCAAAAACAAAACAACACCCAAAACAAATGTTAGCCTGAAAAACATAAATGCTCGGAAAAACGGTCTGGTAATGGCGACAGAAAAGCAAAATGGTTCGGCAAAAGTTCTCAAAGGGTTGCAAGAAACCAGGATTCATATTGAGCAGGGTCAATGTCTTCTGTTGCATTGGCAGCTTGGAAGGCATGGAGTTCCATTCACGGATGTTCCTTGGAGAGAAGTGACCGATGTCTCCACGGCAGCCTATTTGCCTTATCTTTAACTTATTGTGATCATTACGAGAGGCAAAATACATGGTTTAAAGAAGGGCGTTGAAATCGGAGAGGTAAGGTTACGCAAAAAGATCCCGGAAAGCAGGACAAGCCTGTAGAGCACCTTCGACTGCTTGCGACGGAGTTTCAGCCATTTTTTTCATCATTTCAGAAGGGCTATCAAGTTTTCCAAAGCGGTATAGCAACGAATCGCGCTGCTTTCCGCTGACTTTACATCAGAGCGAGGTAAGTTATACTCATCGAACGACTTGAGGAACAGAGAGTGTATTGTGTTGGAACTAGGATAGAATAGAGGACGCGGGAAGAAAGGCACATTTTTCGACATTCAATTTCATCTTGATAACCTTATACCTATACGATCTCTTCGACTTTGTTGGGTCAGACTGTTGCAAAGGCAGTCATCTATAAAAACATTTCAAACGTCACAGGATAAACTAGAAGTGAGGTCGTTTTTCGATCACAAAAGAGGCCCAAGAACGCTTCCTTGGGGTACGCCAGGGTGTCAGTGGCTTCCTCGGATGATGTGCGCTTGGCTAGCCTCATGGCTGTCGGCCCATGATATGGCAAATGATGATGATGAATTCCGCGTTTGTTGGGGACTCGTAAAATAATTCCCTTCTCGAATGTCCTTTCGTTGTATTTGCAACAATTCGCACCAGTGGCGAATCCAGCCTTTCGCAAGCAAAGGAGGAGGGGCATCCGGGCCATAGAGCCCGGAGGTCTGGGCAGCTGGAGCCCCCAGTCAAATAAGGTCTGGGGCGGTAGTCCCCTTGCGGGGGTCCATGGGGGCAGAGACCCTGGCAGGTGGCTTGACGGAGCGAGTCCCCCAAAAGCTGGACCCTTTTGAAATATTTGGGTTCTCCAAATGGCATCTTCAAACACTAAAAGTCACATTTCTCTTGAAATGTGGCGATGGGATACTGGGGCTCCCAGACCACTCCTATGCCTATGGGCAATCCCTCGTGGGGCAATTTGGATGAGGGTCTTGGGGCAGAGTGCGACAGGGGTCGACATTTTTTGAAAATTAGGTGTTCATTGCACAAGCAAAATTGAGCAAATTGGAAAAATTATCCAAAAACAATGCAATAAATGACGTTATGGTCTGCATGTTTTATGATCTTTAGTAATCTGGAAATAAACGCAAAAAGTTGATCGTGAGAAAAAATAAATCTTTTCTCGTGGAAAGGAAAAAACATACCAAATTTCTTTCTTCAAAAAAAACTCGATTTATCATACAGATGTTTTTCGTTGGTAAGGGGCAGTCGCCCCCCGTCCCTTGTATTCGCTCTTGTTCTCAACTGAACAGCCGATAATTTTAAAGTCGGTGTGACTTCAGGACAACACAAGGGTCGTTTCGTCGGAGGTCATAACTCTCAGCACATAGAGCACAACATGCAGGGCGCGGTGAAAGGGAAGGACATTTGCCCCCCCCCCGTGAATTCTGGATATACCCCTTAAGATATTCCTCATAAGATGTTGCCAAAAGCAGAAAAAATGCTGATTTCATGAGCAAACGTGACCTAACATGTCAACCGTCTGTCAAGGCAGTCGAAGCAATTTACTCTCCGAAATTATCTTGAAATTAAAAATCGAAAAAAATTTCCTTGACTTTAGAACTTGGGAACACGGGTGACTGAGTTGCATTACACCACAAACTGCACCACACATTGGCATTCATTGCATTCGCGGCATCGGATTTGATGGCATGAGTGGTTGAGAAATGATTTGTCCAAGAAAATGCTGAAAAATTTGCATATGTGAAGAACCGTCGGTACCCTCTGAAATATTGATTTTTGGAATCAATAAGTTTATCTGTATGAGTGTAACATTTTTGTATTCTTTGTGGTTTCATTCAGATTATGATTAAAGCTACTTTTGCAGGGGATTGGGCAGTTAGAACTTCTTCACATTTTAGAGCATAGGTTCAGGAAATTATTTCATATTCACGAGTACAGGTTTGTGTGACTGCTATTCCCGCGTTCTCTCCCTCGTCTCATCATCATCAAGAAACTCAATTTTAAGGTCACAATTGATATTTAAATAATTTTCAATATCTTGCTTCTGTGGGGGCCCAGACCTCGTGACGCCTGCTGCGGGCTCTTTTTCAGCTCGCTTTCACGATTTATATGCTCTTGCTCCCCTGTCTGAAGCTGATATGGCGTCAAAGATACTGAACTATTTCCTTGACTTGCAAAGATCAACCGTGACCGTGGGTGCATCTTCCTTCTCTGAAAAGTTGACCTGAAATGGTTGCCACCAATTCTGTTGAGAAATCCCATCAGCTTGTTTGCCATTGCATATGCCTTGCTATGTTGGTGTGTTCATTCATTCCTCAGTCCTGAAAGTTGACACTCTGTTGTCCAGTTTGCTGCAAAAGTTCTTCTGTATGCCTCCTGGCAATTTTCTAATTCCTGAAACCTGTTTTCAGGTTGCTGAAGTCTTCGTGCCTCCTGCGCACAGTGATGTCCGAAGCCGAACACGAAATGGGGGAACGATGCTATTTGCATATAGCACCCATTGACCGCAGGGGCATGGGGGCAGAGGATCACGACATTCACGGGTTGGATGGGGTGGTTCAGACTTCAGATTATGAGGGACAGAGTTTACCAAAACCCTGGAAGAAATTGTTGAATTTTCCACGAGTTTGGCGCGAAAATAGATGTTTCTTGTTAAGAACTGGCCAAGAATTTCGAAAATTAGCTTGCACAAAATTTGATTGTTATCAGCTCCGTGAGCGAATCTCCGTCCTTTGGACACAAAAAAATAAAAAAAGGATGCGAAAAAAACTTGAAGTCATCACCAAGTTTCAATTTCCTGAGCCTGTGAGGAATTGGAAGCAGGAAAAACCATTTCACTCATGCATAAGTGAGTTATTGCGCAAATTTTGCAGTCTACGATTCCAGATTCTCAGATTCAAGATTCTCAAATTGTGCTGTGAATTCCCTGACAATTTTTTGAAAATTCCCTGGCTTTTTCAGTTTTCCGGGTGTTTTCCAAATTTCCCCGTGATTCCAGGTTTTCAGGTTTTCCAGGATCTTCAAAAAATCTCTGAGAATTCCAGATTTTCCAGGTTGGTGGCAATCCTGGGTTTCTCATTTCCCGCTCTGGCATGAAAAATGGGTTTTTTTACTCAAAATCCGCGCAACATGAAGCCAGTGAGTCATTTGCCTGCGCTGCGACAATTTGACGATTTTCCATTTTTCTTTCCCATTCAAAACAGTGCGTCCGATCGCAACTCGCGACTGTGTGCGACTCCTTCGCCCCTCTCCCACCCGCCGCTGGAGGCTCATACCCTACCTCTCCTTCAATTTCCATTCCTCCGACGACCTGCATGCAAGGCAACCAGAGCGTGTGCTCGCCTCGCTTGGAACACGGATGAAAAACACAGCCAAAGTTGAGCACTGCTCTACTTTTGAATGTGGCAGCCGGGTACCCGGCTGAAAAAACGAACCCGATCGTCCACACTGTGTTTCCAACGTCGTGTATGCTCGCTATAACACTACGCGTGAACTCGTTTGACCTGAGTTGTGTTTTTTGCAATGCGGTTTGTTAGCGCTGTGATACGGGGTCATTCAGATCGAATATAAGGACGGTGTTTGTTTTCATGAAAAATGCAATCTTCTTCCGGCTTCTTGACCCTCTCTCTGGTATTTTGTTTTGACGTGAGAGGCAGCTGGACGTGGCCTCATCTGTAGCCGTTTTTCCAACTCCCTTCCGAGAGACATCCTTCACAGAAAATATTGCACGAAACTTCTGCATGTGGTCCAAATGTGGAAACAGCACCTGGCTCACCTCGGCTGCACTCCGGTGATTTTCTCCCATCAGGAGAATCATCTCTTCCGAGTTCAGATGACCTTCAAAGAACACATGAATCACTTTCGCGACGTGATCGGAATTTCAAGCAGGGAAAGTAAACTCGCCTGATGGACATTGGGAATCGTCATTTATTTTGCGCAGGTTCAGGAACACCCTGCAACTGGACCACAATACCTGAACTGGATTGCTAATCGGCGCGGGTCAAGAGAGT
>JASGXE010012440.1:0-39197 GCA_030068105.1 Sinentomon sp. SZTP_YWyxl
TTAACCATTGTTTTTTCTGCTCATAATTCCTTGAATTGTTAAATGATGTAAAACGTGTGATAAACATTATAAATATTTGGTGTAAAAGGAATTTTTTAACTATGAACACATGTAAGACCGTTTATATATCTTTTTGTCCAGAGAAATTCGTATTTCCCCCAATTGTGCGAGTTGGCACGACAGTCATTAATTCGGTGAAAGAAACTAAGCTTTTAGGAATACAAATAAATGATGTCCTATCCTGGGACTCAAATACTGCTACTCTCACTAAAAAATTGGTTTTTGGATTGTATATTATGCGTCTTGCCAGGGTTCATTTAAGTGGGTCAGCACTTCGATTAATATATTCAGCATATTTTTTATCACATCTCTCATATTGCGCTGTGATTTGGGGGATCTGCACCGGACTCCATCATAAAAACAATCAATGTACTGCACAAGAAGGCCATCCGTATTCTTGCGGGGTTGCCGCCTCGCACACCTACGCAGCAAGTTTTTAAAGATCTAAAACTGTTAAACACATATCAAATTATTTATTTTCAACTTCTCCTTGAGGTCCATAAAGTCACTCATAATTCGTTCTCTTTCCCTGAAGAGTTGCCGTTCCCGTCTGTAAAAGTGTTGCACACGGCAAAGATGGGTGCCAGATTGCCTGTTTGTCTGCACTCTTTTGATCAACAGCTTTTGCCAGTCTATCCACATCACACCAAATATGGATGGCACTCAATTTTTTCTATAGGTATCCGACTCTGGAACAAGCTCCCTATTGAATTTCGCCTGCTCACATCATACTATACATTTAAAATTTCTTTAAAAAAAATACATGCTCTCTGAGCAAATATTTTTTGTTTATCAAGGTGGACCACCAGTCATATGAAATGCACAAGTGAGCTCATCTCCTGCAGTTTTTCTAACCATGTTTTTGGTAAAGGCTTCAAGACTTAATTTGCAAGCTAGGTAGCTGAATAGGTAGACTCACCTACCAACCAACCACAACATCGAAGAATTCACTCTCCCCACTCAAAGGCATACCATCCTAGATTACATAGGGGAGCCATCCTGGCTCCTGTGCTTGCTCCCTTTGCTGATATATTTGCATACAATTTCTTTACACTTTTCTTGTTTGTATACAAATTATTAACACTTTTCTCTTACTTTTCTTTTCTTTACGTCCCAACCCTGCAATAAAAAAAAAAAAAAATGCATGCTGAACTTTGTTAAAATGGCTTGAATCCAAATCCCATGACATGCGTGGGAATGTATTTTAGGTACCCCTAACTTGATCAAATATATTATAATGCCACTTGTTAGGCTTTATTCCCCCAGGGTTCGGGCCTGGGCCTAACTATTTCTTTTTGGAAAGTGGGCAAATTGTTTCTACCACATGTGAAGAAAAATATCTGCACACAACTCCATTGGTGTCTTCTGCTGTTTTACCATATTTTGGATAAGTTGTTGCCAAAATAACAGAAGCCAAGAATCTTTCAACAGGGTGGTCCAAAGTTCCTTGACGCATACCCTAGTTAAGGGCTGGTGGTCCGTGTGTGCTCTCCCAAGGTCCTTGCAGAATTTTATATTGTCCATTGTTCATCTTGACATCTTTTATGAGAAATTCTATTCAATTTAACTACCCGGTCAGCATTTGCAAAACAGCAAAGTTGATGCATTGAAGGAAAAATGAAAGCCGAATGTTCAGGTGGCAAAACAACCCCATCATGGAAATTAAAAATCATCATGAGCACAGATGGCAAGGAAAAAACAGACAAACCAGGATGCTGATGGAAATATTTTTTTTTCTAGGGGTCTTAATTTTAATGAAATATATTTTTTGCCCCATTTATTTTTGTTTTTTTATTCGTGTTTGAAGCACATTGGAACAAATGTATACATTTTCATTTTAGAAGAAGGGAAAAATCGAAAATAATTCTTGTCACCGATCACAAAATTGACAATTTTTTCACCAGTCACAAAATTGACGAATGATTATTTCTCAAAAGACAACAGCAGTGAAGACCGAAGAGGCAAGAAGCAACTTACCCCATGCAGCAGCCGCAGCAGAGTGAGATCAAGGCATGTGATCAACAAGCACAATATTGTTTTGCCTAATGAACACAGATGCAGAAAACGTGCGACCGTGTTCCAGAGGATAATTGACTGGTTCTGTCACAAAATCGACAACATCCAGGAAAAAAAGCGATAACGGCCGAAAAGTCGAAAGGCACCAGATGTTGAAAAAAAAAAGAAATTAAAATTGCATAAAAGTGTATGAGGCAGGTACCCCAGGCAAAGTTCACATGCCACGAACACAGGAAAAGTTAAAAGAAGAAAATTCATTAGACTATTCAAAAAATCGTGCATCTAACACACAGGTGGAATGTAAACATGCCTGCACCTTCCTAACACTGAAATAAATGCCTACCTATCCAAGTGCCAAAATAAGGCCTCTCTGGTGTCGTGCACGGCAGATGTTGCATCGGAGTTCAGACCGAGATACATGTTCGAATGCAAAAGTACCAAATTGACCAAATACCTAGCTATCGAAATACTGTTTCGAATAATCTGTTGTCTGTTAACAGTTCTTTGTTATTTGCTCCTTAGTCAATCTGCAAAGCAAATCACATGTGAAGTTTGCGATTCCGTCCATTTACACCTGAAATTCTCAGAAAGGTGTGAAGATGGACAATGGACATGATGACATTTTGCAGGGACGATAAAGTGACACAATGGACCGGCAGCTCTGAACCAATGTGGGTGTCAACAAACTTTTTGGCTGCCCTGCAGACTGGCATAACTGTGTGCTGATTTGTAGATTCTGCCTGTGGCTTTTTTACTTGGTGCCTACTTATTTTCTGAATCTAATTAAGTTGAAACTCATCGAGCAGCTTTGACTCTACTTTTAAACATGGCCATTAGAGTGTCATTTTTTCGTTTGTGCTTTGTTTTTTCCCTCGCTTTTTGAGGTATGCATATCAAATGCAGGGCAAACATTTACAACTTTTCAGATTTTGAAACCACCAAAAATCCGCCTCGCATTAGCCGACAAGACTTCCGATGGTCGCGATGATACAGAAAGAAGATCTGGTCGGAGAGTTAGTTTTTCCAATCGAGACAGGATTCAGTAAGTTGTCCAGCAAGGTGGTTGATATCACTGGTCTTCAATGAAAAAATATAAACATGTCCATAGGTTGATGTAGGTACCTTTTTGGAACATCTCACAAAGTTTGTTTTATGTATTCTAAAGCACCTATAAAATGAAGGGGCTGTCGGCAAGCTAACTGCATTATTTTTATACCCAGTATGATGCATGTAAAATTGAGTGCTGAAAAAAGAACTTGCCAACCATCAATCTTGATGAACTTGCGATCTATCAAGGTTTGATTGAGGTGTTGCTGTGCAGTGATCCTTTTCCTCGAAACTTGAGTTGGTTTGCCAACACATTGTTTGGCTATTGTTGTTTTTATACCTGTCCCTTTCACTGAGTAAGACTCCTGCCACTAGTGCCCCATTGCCATGATGGATTCAGTTAAATGTACCTACCTACTGAATAATTTGCACTGGAAGTTGATGTGTGTGTTCGTCTGAGGATTTTCTCATCATTGATGAGAAAATGTTTCCATGGCACCAAGAAAGATGGAACCTCTTCATGGAATGTTCGACTGGCAAAATATCTTCTTCAATAGGTACCTACCTACCAAGATTCATTTGATCCTTGAAAACAACATTGCACTTGATCCGGGGTTTCTTTTCTTTTCACAGGGATATTGTGAACGAGTATCAGTACCATAACGATGAAGGAGGATTAGAAGATATGTGAGTTTAAATTTACTTTATGCCACTCTCTGCTCTGCTTTTTTCGAAAGGGTCGCCATAAAAGCATCGAAAGGAATGACGCAAAATCTGAAAAGCGTCAAAATGTTTTTGGCATGGACCGGAAAAGCATCTCAAAACGGAAAAGCCCCAAATCGGAAAAGCATCAAAAATGCTCTGAAATTCTGGAGCTTGACATTTTTTGTAACAAACCGGAATTGAGTCAACATGGAAAAGCCTCAAATCGGAAAAGTGTCAAAACGCAAAAGTCTCAACTCGGAATTAGGCCCCTACTTCAAAATGGAAAAGCCCAAATCAGAAAAGCGTCAAAATGGAAATCGGCCACACTGGACTGAACCTGTGTGCATGCATGTAAAAATCCGATAAACAGATGTTCAGGGAGTCCTGGAACTAAAAGCATAGTTTTGAAAAGTCATGTAGGTAACAAACGCGCAATGTACCGTTATAGTCATTTTATTTTTTTGAATAGGTATAGGTCCACATATGCATTTATCCATGAAGATTTTCTTAACACTTGACATTTGGTGGTTTTTCGAAAACAGACAGTTTTTTGATATGCTTATTGCATATCGAATCACACAATATTTGGTTAAGGGTTCATCCGAGCACAAGACCTGTTGAAGAGATTTTACCCGGCCCCATGCTCACCCTCTTGTGCAGGTTGGGGGCAGGGGGCCCTCAACCGGTCAAGCCCGATTGCGTGCACAAAAATGCAATTGAAATGCCAATTGGAGTATGCCGTACGGTTATGTAAAACTGCGCAAACTGACCGTACGCACGCAATTCCCAAGTTGGCAATTAGATGGGTTTTCTGCCGCAAATGTTGTGAATCGCATTGACTGAAATTTTCATAGTCGGAAAGAGGAATAAACAGCGGTCTACTCGTAGCAGGCGTTTGTTTTGCCAAAATCGGTCCACCTGTTGAAAATTGGCATACTTCAAATGTCCCGTTTTTTTTATCTTTTGTTCACGTCACAGGCATACTTTTTCACGATGAAGCGATATCCGTCGTCTGCCGAAATTCGAATTTCTGGGAAGCAGACAGCAGCGCGATTTGTCTGGCGCTCGTTTCAGGAGATTTGCTGCAGTGGTTTAGAACAGGGTTGCAAAAAAACGAAACATTTGATAAAAAACAAAACATTTGTCTTAAAACAAAATTGGATGTTTTAAAACACTTTTTTTGTTTTAAAACAGCTAGAAAAAAACTTGTTTTAAAACATGATTTTTGTTTTAAAACAAGGTGTTTTAAAACAAATATTTTTTTCCTTTTTCTTGTAAAACTTTGAGAGAAGCCCGAGTGAATGCAGCAACATAGCCTGGGCAGTACGCAGGCAAAAACAAATCGAATTTGCCCATTGGCCACTGCCAGATTCCATATTATTCTGTGCACACAATGCACGTCTGGCTCCGATATGGCGGGTACGTGAATAAACTCATTTGATGTGCTGGAATTTGCATCAATGGGTAACGTTCGGGATTCGGGGTGCGTAAATATTCCTGGAGATATTCCAAAATTCTTGGAATTTTCGTTGGATTCTTTCATTTCTGTTCATTTATCACTGTTCAAAAAGTCAACAAAATAGCAAGAATTATGATGAAATACAATCCAATTTTCACCAACCACGCCAAATTTTATCATTAATCATTAGGTACAATTTTGTGATGATGACAAAATAAGAAATACCTATGTAAAACAACTCACCATAGGCCATACCCCAATAGAAAATTGTTCAGGTGTTGATAAAAGCTTAAATATTTCCTAATTCCTCGTACATATCCTCTATCGTTTTGTCTTCCTGTTTGTTTTTGAGTGTCAAAAGTTCAAAACTAAAGGGAATTATTATTTACAAATTCCCAGGGAAATTTAGCTAGGTACAACGAAAATTACCTACCAGAAATTTTTACAATTATTTCAATGAAAATTGCCCGTCAACAAGTGGCAAGTCAAGTGCAATGCTTCCTGTTCCTAGTTACGTTCCCAAAATCATGAAAAATATTTGATACCTAATTCTTGTTTTTAATATTACACCATTCAAATATGCACTGAGCATTTGCTGGACTCATAGGTATTTTTTTTCCAATCTGTTTTTTTTTTTTTTGTTTTTATGCGAGTGCCTTGGTGTGCTGTTCCGTTTTAACTCTCTACTGGGTATCTCCCTTCTTAGTTATTAACAGTACCCACCTGCCGAATGCCTTGACCTATTTTAAGTAGGTACCTATTTAATTTGCATAGGTTCCTGTTTTTATTTTCCTTCCATCCAAGATCATAAAATGCATGAGTTGTGTTTGATGCTTTCGTCATATCATTTGTGGTGGGATAATAATTTGTCAAGAGGTTACCAGACAGAAACAAACACTTGCCAATGAGTCCGATCAAAATCCTGTTTTCTTCTGATTTCTGATCACCTGCCTGCTCCTTCTTCATGGTGTTTCGTATTTCAAGGTATTTATTTGGTGTCTGGCAACTGGAAAATCGTGACAATTGGCAAACCATTCGCAGTTTAAAAATAAATAAAGTTCATGATCATGATCAAAAATAGAAATAGGATAGAATAGAATGATGTGGATGTTTCCAAAGTTGAACCAAAAGGAACATTGCCATAAACTATGTTCTTGGGATCAACATAACGACACTGGGTGACAACATGGAATTTTTCTATGATCTGTGATATTCCATTTCAGAATCTATCGATTTTGGGTACAGATGCAGATGGTGCATCACAGAAATTGGTTGAACATAAATGCAGTAGAGAACATTTAAACAGTCGGCCATGTTGTAGGTATTGTCACATGTTTTCTGGTTTCTGGTTTATTTTATTTAATTCCAGAACAAATATTGAATAGGACTATCCATTGCTTTTTTTTGCAAGTCATTTTTCAATGAAATGAGCACACCATCAAGTGGTTAGTTAAGTTTCGAGGGTGTGTGAGATTTTGAGGTTTGTGATAGTGTGACGTGGACATGATTATGGAGTGAGGAAAGGCAAAAACTGCGGAAAATGAGAGATCGGAGTGATTTTGATGTTCTACATATTCAGTGGACCTTAATCACCGGACAGCTGATGTTGATAAGTGAAAGTAATGGTGAACATGACCAAGGCAACCTGGAGAAAAATTCTGTTTTGTTCATTATTTTTCAAATTATTGTGCTTTAGACTTTTGTACCTACCATTTACCTAAGTAAAAACGATTTGTTCGGTGAAATTTGTTCAGTAAAATTATTTTTTCATCATATTGTTCATCTTCTGATTCATTTCTGAGTAGTTAGGTAGCTACTGCCATTTTTGACCAGCAAATAGACTAGGTAGATGTGACATATTTAACATGTAGGTACATGCTTGAAACAAAAAAAAAAAAACATGTTTTTTTAACAAAATAAATTTTTTTGAAAATGTTACTGGTGTCAAAATTAGCCCATTTCCAAAGGAAAAATTTGTTTTTAAACAATTTGATAAAAAACACCTGTTTTTGTTTTAAAACAAACTGTTTTAAAACAAAAATGTTTTTTTTCAAAGCCTTGTTTTAAAACGTGTTTAAAACAATGTTTTAAAACAATTTGTTTTAAAACAAACAACCCTGGTTTAGAAATGGCGTCGCATTGAAATTTCCTGTTTTTTCCAGTTTTCCCTAGATTCTGATGTGGTTTGAAGCATTTTGTGGGCATTTGGGCCAGTTTTTTTTTCGTGCAAAAGTGTTTTTCGTGGTTATCCCACAAAACGAAAAATCGAATAAATAAAAAATAACAAGTCTGCAGCATTGATAAAACTTATCCAAAAAATTTGCCTAATATAGCTCAAAAACCCCCTTTTTGGGCAGAGTCTTTCTCAAAATTCATCTTTTAGGCTGAATAACAGCGTTGCCAGCCAGTCGTTTTCTTTTTCAAAGAGCAGTCCATGTAGTGTTCGCATTTCCCTGCACATGTGCCTTCAAAGAGCAGAGTAAAAATCTGCCTCTTTCTCGCAATGGTGGGAAAAAATCAAAATAAATTTGAATGACAGGCGGAGTGTTTTTATCAAGACGGTGGTGAATTCTGCCACCATAAGAGTAGGTACCTTTTTGCCCCCCATATGACCCCTTTTTCATTTTATCATTGGATCCGGAACTATCGATAACCGGGGTTGGGTTACGAGCCAGGGGTAGGGTTTTTTCGTCAAAAATGCTCTATCTGATATCTCTTACCGTTTTCCTCGAAGAACGCATTCGTTTTCTTTGAACGGGATTTCTGAGAATTCTACATTTTTTTTCCTTTGAGGCCATGCCACCACACACGTGTTCGGAATGAATTAACCACGTAAAGTGTCAGTCATCCTACTTTGAGATGCCAATTGAATATTGATGATGCCGAAAGCAATGTAACTTTTTCCCCTTCCGAGGAAAAAACAGACGTGCTGAGTAGATGGGTGAATAAGAGGGAAGACAACGATTTTTCTTTTGAGCCACCTTGTGGAACAAAATGACCAGAGGCATATTGAATGGTGTCCGAAGTCCAGAAATCAATTTGTTTTTCCCCTACTTAATAGGGACCAGAGTGGGGTTAAAAATATATGGATCGTCTTTATAAAAACTCCGACTGGCAACCTTGTGGCAGACTAGCGACATGGAAAAGGTTAAAATCAGAATTCAATAATTCATAGTTCCGGGCGTGAGGGGTTGACCATTTGCACACGGCAGCAAACTCTCGATGCGGCTAGTCATTTTTTCCGATCGTCCGTTAGTGCCGGTCACTGACCTGTCTGCCTCAGTTGAATTTTTTGCTACCCAACTATGACCTGCCGCCTGGCATCAAATCCTCTGCCGAAAATCGCATTTGAGTTTGACTTTGTCAAATGTGCTTCAAAAACGACCAGTTGTTTGTTATGAGTTATATCGGGTTTTGGGACACAGGTACGTACGTTAAAAGTGCAAAAAAACAAATGTCCAAAATGGTTTTTATCACACCTTCTCACCCAAAATTCAAGCAAATTGGAATAGGATCTTGATAATTGAGACAGCAGAGATTCTTGTTTCCACCCATGAACTTTGTTTGACAATAATTCATCGCCTGATCAAACTAAAGCTGGCTGAATTCTTTTGCAGGCAAATCTCTCGCTCTGATCCACTTGACGAAACTGGTCCAGTTAATTATGCAGATTGTCAAGTTGAAAATGCACTGCCAGGCATAGAGCCACTGCCAAGGCTGCTCAGTGAAGCGGAAGGGACAAAGGATCTGTTTGAATATCAGCAGAGCAGTCTGGAGAGTGATGCTGAGACATTGGCAAACACAAACTTCAATAAGTTCTCAAGGTAACTATTTCACATGCTTTCTGCAGATAGATACGTATAGCTTGACAATGCCTCTGCCTGTAATTATTTCCTTTGTTGACAAAAATGGCACAAATAGGCTGCCAACTGTTCGTAAATGTTGAAAATGTGAAGTTTCGCCCCCCGCGGACGTGGGGGCCTTATCGAAGAGATGAAATAGACCGAGATGAAACAGTTCTTGTGCTTGATAAAGTCCCACGTCCTCGGGGGGGGGGGGCAAAACGTTGCATTTTTTTCAACATTTACGAACAGTTAGAAGCCTATTTGCAGCCCCCGATGGTGTCGAACCTTCCTTTCTCACTGTTCGCCTTTTGTTTTTTTTTTTTTGCTTTTTTAGTCAATTACAATGTTGTTACTTGCCAGCAGCAGGAACCGGCTTTTTGGTGAAAAATTACCACTTTGGTATTTGCCTATATCCCTCCCTGACCCTTGCGGGGGTACCCACAGGTGTATTGTCGAAGCCAGGACCCACAGTGATGTTTATCCTCCAGTATAAAAGCCCATTTGTATGCTTCTGCAGTATTGTTAACAGTGGCAGCTTTGCAGCAGGGTACCCACCTACACACCAGGCCTACGGTACCCCCTGGCCTTTGGTCAGATAGTACCTTCAGAAAGAAGGCCAGGCGGTACCCTCGGCCTAAGGCCAGGAGAGGAGGGTAAGCAGCTACCCCCTATGTCCAACCCTGATACTTTTCATTGTCACACCAAGGTTTCAACTACTTCTTTGCCACCACAGCATTGGCAACTCAAATAGAATTGGCGCAAGGTTGGGGCCTAAATGATGCACTTCACAGATTGATGATTAGGTTATTACTTTTTGCTGTCCAATCTTTATTCGAATGTGCAGGATTTGTTCAAGCTTTTTTTTACCCCACTTCATTTTCTACCACATCTTGACATCTCATCATCCACACAAGACCATCATTGCAGAGCTTTTCAATGTTGCTGCACCATTAACAGAGCAGGCAGTACCTATCCATCAGGCAAGTTATGTCTGGGGAAGGTCAGTGTCGCGAATGACTTGGTGGATGCAGGGTGCCCATCTCTAATAAAAATGATCAGAAACGGACCAAAAAACTGAACCATCTGCAGAAACAAGCATGATTGGCCTGTTAACTGGCAAGGAATGTTTTTCTTTCTTTTAATCTGCTTATTTCAGATTGCCAATTATTGAGGATCAGTGCCTCCGGCTTCCTGTTTTGCAATCCATTGGTGAGGAGGCATTTTTCTCTGATGCTGCATGTCACATCATTGTATTCTCAGTCATTCATTTGTAACCAGAATAAGATAGCAAATATCTTAAAGCTTGTGTAACCGTATGTGTTAGTTGGTGCATGCAGTTAGATTCAGGTCCTTGGCCAACTCAGAATTAAAATTCCCAGCAACCTTCTTTTCCACTTGGCTGATAGGTAGCTGACATTCGGACACATTTTATTATTTAGGTATTTATTTATTTTAAAATTATCAAGGCATCATCAGGCATTCATTTGTGATGGTGCCACTCACGTTATTTAGCTTGGAAATACCGAAGGAGCTCAGCAGGCGCATGCATTCAAAAAACGACACAGGCCCAATGGTCGATATAAGTTATCTCTGATAAATGATGTGGTGGCGAACAACTAACCCCAATGCCAGGTACAAAACCAAGCCAAAGTTGAAATTTATATTTATTTATCTGCAGGTACCTCAGCTGAAAAATCTGTTTGTGTACCTACCTGTACCCTTGTGTTGAGCCCTTTGAGCCAGGCAAATACGTTTTTTACCCACCACCAAAGGCTTTTGACGGTAAATTTTTTTAAACTTTTGTTGCAGGTGTTTTGTGCTTGGAATTTTTTGTTCAGTCAAAATTGCAGTGTGAGATCAGTGAAAATCGCAAAATCACTGCCACAGTGTTATAAATTGACCAAATATCGGAAGGCATGCAAATGAGGCTGAAGAGTGAGTAGGCTGGCTGAGAAATTTTGCCGTCATGGGTTTTTTTTACTGCATCAGTGAATGCAGATCTTTTCAACAGTCAGGTAATCTGCTCTGTCCAGTTGGAGTTTCCCATTTAATTGCAGTGGCAGAATCGGTGGGTGCCGGACAAATTTCACTTTCGAATTCGCATGTTACCAAATTAAATTCTCAATTTACCTATACCCTGTTTTTGCTTTAATTTTAATCTCCAGGGAATTTATATGGCCCAGACGGAACATCCCCCGATGCAGAGGAGAGAACACAGCATTTTACCTATGGCCAAAGCATGGATGAGTGTTCATATTATGATGAGGGTGAGCCTGAGCCCGACCCTGATCCTGACCAGCAACCATTACCAGATCCAAATCGAACCAGAAGAGCAGCATCGGTGACGCACGATAAATCTTTCTTCATGGACTTGACATGCGTCGATCGGTCGTATGTGGGGGACGCAGAGGATGAAGAAGCCCCGGAACAAGTTCACATTTCGCGCAAGCTCACATTTGATGTTGCGAAGTTCCTCCCCAGCCAGCAACAATTGCTTGCACCTGTCACTGAGAGTTTTCCAACTGGCATTGGCAGTGGAACAGCACATCACAGTGAGTTGCAGCAACAGAAGCAAAAGAGATGGAATTTGTTGTCGAATTTTTGTTCCGGGGAGGATCGGCCGCTGACGCCGGAGTTCGAACAACATGCCGCAAAGTTGGATGGACTTAACTTCGGAAAGAAGGTTGTGGAGCAACAATTTCATGACACTGATAGCATGGGAAATGTGGTGTCCAGAGATGTTAAGCAAAGTTCTAAATCTGACAACATTTTCAGAAAGGAGGATGAGCTCGGATGTCTCGCTCCACAGACACTATGCCCTGAAAATGTTTGCAATAGAGAAGCGCCAAAACGTCTAATGTCGACAGCGCAGAAGAAGCCACCCACTCTGCCGTCACTCGATGAGATGATGATGCTGTCAGTGCCGATGTTGGCCAAGCAGATTCCACAACACACGACTAAGAACCAGCTGCACCGTCAGCCTGTGCCAGAAGTTGCCAATGTTGATGTTGGTCGGGAACAGCACAATGTCAATGTAGCTCTTGGTGTGATGGGGAATGCGGTGATCAGTTCACATGTCCGACATGGGGATGACTCCGGTGAGACGTTGACATCTTTGTCATTGGAAAATGTGGCCTCCAGGCAGTCGTGCACTGAGGCTCTTCAAACGGGTTGTTGTAAACTACCCATGTTGCAGGAAGATGTTGAGAACTCTCTATCTCTCCGTGGAACTGGTACATCCGAGAACAAGCAATGTCATAATTCTATGTTGATCGAGAGAGCTGAACCAAAAGATCTTTGTGTTGATATGGCAGCCGGTATCAGGAACTTGGAGAATTCCCAAACAGGTGACGCTGTTGCTTGCAGTTTCGCATCCATTTCCCTGGCAGTCAGGACCGAATCAGGTAGGACTTCACCAACTGGAATTCAGACCCATAATGTTCGGCTGGAAGTCTCACATTCACCAATAGGATCACGTGGACGACGATTGATGACTTTGCCAAAAGATGGCAAAGGCCAGAACATTCCAGACAACGGAGCTCTGAACCCTTTGGCCAACATGAGGAATGTGTCTCCAGTCCCATCCTCACCAACTAGATCAAGATCTCCTTTCTCTCCGAAAGCTCGCCGAGACCAACCATCCAATGCCTGCAACATGAGCCCTGGCATAAATTCGGTCACCTTCTTGGTCTCAACACCTGGCTTCAGCCTCAGTGGTGAGCATTCTGGGAAAGAGCGGCCTGTACTTGGGGGTGTATGGGGTCAGGAAGAGGAGGGCGACCCTTTGGCAGAGAGCACTGCGGTGGATCGGGCACTTCTCAGCACTGATACTGGTATCAACGGAAATAATAACCCTACTCTACCCAGCAAAGATCTTCCTAAGGCTCCAGTCAACAGAAGGGAGACTTTTCTTGTAGAAAAGGCACCAGTACAGGTGAATGACCAAGCAGGACCTCATGCTATCAATGATCTCCCAACATTTGCCAACCAGGTGACATCTGAGCCTGAAAGCGCACATTTCAAAGTACCCAAGACTTATCCACCACCCAAGGCAGTTTCCACGTGCAAGACAGGCAGTGTCAGCGATAACCAACAGACGGAGGACATTCACAAGGACCCACCAGATGTTGACGACTCCATAATTGATGCACTGAACATTTCGGATCTGAATACTTCCCTGGTTTCGCCTGCTGGTACTCCGCAGAGGAAACCTAACAGCTTTCCTCAGGCTAGAGCGTATCTAGCCTTTCGTCCTGATTACTCCAGTTCCAGCCAGGTGTCACTGTGTGATTTGTCTGCGAAGGTGACTCAGAGCAACTCCACTTATCTGGATGCTCTTAAAAGGGCTCTTGAAGAGGTAAAAAGCGTTGGTTTCTTTGGCAATGCGCCTGGAATCCAAAGGTCCACTGAAGTTGGAAAGCACTTTGGGTGCTCGATATTGCCACTCTCGGAAAGGTGTCGGATTGAGCAGTCCAAATTTCAGGAGCACAGTGCGAAACGGATCATGGCATTCTTGAAGGACGGGAAGACGGACCAGTTTCACGTTTCTCCTCCGGTGGAATGCAACAAACTTGAGGATCTACCACAGTATAGATTCTTGAAAGAAATCGATGTAAAGATTGAACACTGGAAGGAGGTTGTTCGCAAGATTAAAGAGGAAAATGACACAAAGACGCATCATGAGATTGCAAGAAGCCCTGCTCCAGTAAGGTGCCAAAAGCGGTCATCGGTTTTGGACCTGATCTCAAGGAATAAAGAAAGGTTTGTTTACAGTCTCAGAACAGAGTTTCCTGATTCTATTTTACCGAGACTTTTAGAAGTAAGCCGTTAGTTGCTGCATGTTTTTAGCAGTAGGTAGTTGCTTGCTGCAGATGAAGTAGGTAGGGATTGTCCCATATGAATATGGATGGGATTGTCCCAGATGAACACCATAAACCACATTGAGGCCTGAGGGGGGCACACCCGAAACAGTGAATAATTGTTTCGAGTGTTTACCCTCTGATACTGTGACGTTTTCTGGACATTTTGGCCAAAAATGAGTGGGTCCTAAAGGTGGCAAGGTACACTAAACATTCGGGGACTGTTCCTCCACAGATAGGTACTCATTAACCCAGATTTTCCTCCAAAATCATATTTCTTCTGTCTCCTATACTTCAAAATTGGCATGTCCAGAAATTGGGAATTTCCTGCAGCTTCATGTGTTCTACCAACTGGAGAGTGATGGTTGGTGAGAGCAAATAGATCAAGCCCCTGCAGATTAGTCGTGACAGAATTGGCAGTGGTAAACAATCAATCCAATCGGCATAGTGGCGAATTTTGGTTTTCCACACTCTGGTGTTGGGCGTTTATGAAGAAAGCAAGTAATAATGTACAAATGCAGAGCATTTTTTTGTGCCATCTATTTTTCTTTCTTTCTTTTTTATCATACAGGGGTTCTAATATTTTTGAGTTGCTTGCAGTTGCCCTGCGTGCGTCTGAGCTTTTCCGATGGCCTAGTTTTGATTTAGAAGTAACCGGCATGCGAGCGTGCATAATCATTTCAGGAGACACCTATCCCTCCGTTCCTCCCTCTCGCTGTCTCTTTTTACTTTTGCAGTTACTGCACTCTCGAGAAGTGGGAGGAGGGAAAGTGGTTCGTCTTCAAGTTGAAGGGGAATGTCGCAAGAGTGAAAGTTGTTCTGGGTTCCCCGATTGAACCAGACGATGACTGCAAGCATTGGGATGTTGACGAAATCTCTTTAGAAACGGATGGTCAGTGCCTGCTGTTTGTTTTCAATGTTTCTTCATTTCTGCCAAAAGTGTTTCTGTTTTCACTAATTTGCCATATTTTTCACTGATTTGTTGTGTTTCTCTAGTTTGCACTGATTTCCAGCGTATTTGCCCAGATGATCATAAAAGGAAATGCATAGGCACCAATATTGCTAGAATTGCATTGTCTGGTTCAAGCTCTGCACGTTATGATATCGATCGTCAGGGTCTTTTTACTTGCGCACCCCAACCAAATTTTTAAACCTTTTTATCACGCTTCAGTCTTTCAATCTGTTTTTGTTTTGTTTTCAGCAAACACTGTCCGTCAACATGCCACATGTTTGTCACTCGTCTGCTAGGTATTTAAAACAATCATCCAACAAGTCTGCATGGAAGCTGCTGCCGCTATTCCCGCAGAGAATGGCCTAATTGAGTAGGTACTCAACGAGATACATCTGATGTTGTAATTACTTGTGGTACTTATTACTTTGTTTTTTTCAGTTGATAAACCACTTTCCAGTTTGGTGTTGCATCAGTTGAAGAGTGGAATCCATCCCAGTGGGAGCAGGTCATTGAAACTGCTCTGCCCGTCAACTCATGAACTTGCATATTTCTTGGATCTGGTGTCGAACGCTTCGAAAAAGGTGCTCTCATTCCGAAGAGATCTGGAATGCATCCGTGCCATGTTCCTGAATTTTGAGATCGTCGGTAATCGGTAAGATGAGAGACGTTAATATCATTATGGCTCTTCTTGATTGCGAGAAACAAGATTAAGCGCTGGTTGTATATTCTCCATTGTCGCTCCCACGCATCTTCAACTCTATTGCCCATTATTTAGAGAATGTACCGATTTCAGCGGCAAACGTTTCATTTCTTATGCACAACACCAACCGCATTTCTGTTGCTGCGAAGGATGCAACGATTTGCTAATGTGTGAATCCGTTGAAGAACCACATTTTATCGGTCGTTGACTTCTGTTTACCATCATTTGGCAAGGGCTGGGGTGGAAAGAGCTGACACGTTCAACAATTTTATTTCTTTCACACATCTGGCAGTGCGTTGTTAAGCGTCGCATTTGCAGACAGATTGTGGTGGTAATTAAGCTCAGCAATTACCTTTTGAGAGGATTCTCACATTATGTTTGGGCCGCTTCATCACCTGAGCTAGTGGTGACCACTAGCCCAGGTGATGACAGAAATTTTACGGTTTGGGAAGGGGGTTATTCCCTTGAAGGCCAGAACAGGCTGAAACTTGTTGAGTCATTTCAAAGGTATGTGCACAGCAGAGTCATTTCTTGCATGATTTCCTGGGGAAATGGGCAAACTTTGAGGAGCGGAAAGAGGTAACCTAGAGTGACAATCTAACACAACCTAGAGTGTCTGAATTTGGTTGCAGTTCCGAATGCCCCACTACATGTGCAGGCACCTAACTTTGCGGATGTCGTTTTGTATTTATAGACAGAGAAAGCAGGAGATTTACAGCATAACCAATGGGTGGGCGTCACGAAGCGGTTCATCATGAAGCGATTGGGAGCGAAATCAGAAGGGTTAGGTCAGGTTAACAAGTTGGCTGCCACGTGTAAAAATAGCAGCATCGCCAGCGTGCCGCATAGGGTCCGCAGTAAAACCATGCTGTTTTCGTGGGTGGTTTCACCTTGTTTGGGTTTCTGATGCCATTTAGTGACGTTTGGCACCATTTTTAAGGTGTGTATCATTTTGATACACACCATGCCCCAGGTGCCATGTGCATCACCAGTGATGCACACCAAAGTGCTGTGCAAGCAGGGTCTGGTGTGAGGTGCCACTCAGTAAAGTGTGAATGCATTGGGCTGTGCCAGATGCGAACTGCAGCCATTTAAAAAGTAAGGGCCTGTGCATCATTTTGATACACACGGCACATGCGGCAAATGCCATGTGCATCACTCCTGATGCATTATGGCAGCCAACTTGGATAGCTCTAATTTAAAAAATGCGAAAATATAAGTACTGCAAATCATGTCAGGGAACCTGGGTGCATCCACATGTAGTGGGGTATTTGGATGTGTTACCCTGAACTTTAACCCAGGAGTTTTAACTCAGTCTTCCTTTTTCTGTCTCCTTCTCTTTCATTCTACCAGAATTGGGCTGCTCTTGAATAATCTGACGGCAAGGATTGCTTTCAAGTTGAGTGTGGAGATCGGAAGCAATTACCAGTTGATCCCCGATTCTGTTCAGATCAAAAATATGATTGGAAAAATCGAGTTAGTTAGTCTTTTTTCTTCTTGCCGTAGCGGTTTTGCCCTTGCAACAATGATTGAAAAGCTGTCACTGACACTTGAAGCGGACGATTGAGCAGCCTGTTTTGTGCAAGGTTGCACCTGTCCAGGGCAAAGTGATTTGGATGCACTGGGCCTTCTTCCGGTTCAGAAGCCAGTTTTCGCTGGGCCAGTTGGAATCTGTTGCCGCAAAAGGATACACCGTGGACAACTTTCCTGATAACAAAAAATGTAGCTGCAAACAATCGATGATTACTGCCTCTGCAATTTTTTGTTCATAGACTATTTGATTTCTTATTATTTCAGGATTTGAAGGTTGAGACTCTGTCTCCTACGTAATTGCTCACTCAAATTTTCATTCTCCTCTGCCCCTCGGTGGGTTGTCTCCAGGGCCTGCAACCGCAACCTGTGCTATCGATAAATTATTATTACAAATTGGGAGGGATTGAATGGATGTTGATAAAAGTATCGCACTCCTATCTTTTTTATCTCCAAAACCTGTAAAAAGGTAGTGTGCTAGCAGCATGAAAATGTCCCTTCTGATCCTCAGATGGGTGTGTGGTTAAATCTGCTTCAAATTATTCTTATCCATTAACAGCAATTTCACGAGATATTTTTGCAGTCTCTTTATCGCCTTTTCTCAGGTTGTTTCGTTCATCTGCATTCATAGCTGATAAAAACTCCACTGAAAAAACGTTTGGGCCAAAAAGGCATATCTTTTATTGAAGCCGAATTCGTGCAGTCTCACATTAAAAGACACTCGTTATTTTTCTCATTGTTCCCTTTGGTCACCATTTGTTTGCCGTCCCTGTTCTGGTGCCCCTCTGGCGGTGGTTTGCAGATAAACCACAAAATTATCTTCATGCTTCTATTTTCAGGAAAAATCGAATATCAAAGCTGGCGTCATCTATTCCTCCCGGTCCAAATGTGATGTCAGAGTTCATCAAACATGTTCAGACATACCTGGAAGCATTCAAAATATCAAATGATTCATTTTGAACAGTGAAGAAGACCTTTGAATACCTGCGACAGGCGACTCTGCCTCAGCAGTTTGCGGGTCTTGCAATTGAAAGTTCTCTTTGAATTGTTCTGTATAACACTGATCCATTTCATTTGAGAGTAGGGCTTTCAGACATTCGTTTTTTGTCCAGCGACAATTTTTATTCTGGTGGACCTCTGCTGCAGGCGGTTAACATTTTAAAAGGACATTATTCACTCCATCTGTGCATGTGATATGACGGATCAAATTTTGTCTGGCGCCATGATCCTTTTTACAAACACTGTCAGTAATTACCTGAATGGCGGCCATTTTCGGATCGACAGAGTAGATTCTGAGACGACGTTTCGCCAAGACAATCAGTCCACCCAGCGGCACAGCGACTTCCATTCAACTTGTGACCCGTCCGAAGTGCACCAGTCGCACAACACCAACGGCAGCGGACACTTCTGTCATTTGACTTGAAGAAGGCTCCATACCAGAGGCCGAAATGTCGTCTCCGAATTTCCTCATTCGATCGAAAATGGCCTCTATTCAGGTAATTAATGACAGTGTTTGTGTCATGTGATGTTTTGCCATTTATTAAAATGCCAATAAAATTTTGGTGTCTACTTCACATAAATACCTACTTTTGAAGAGGAAACTCAGAAAACAAAGCAACACAACAGAGGGAAACAATTCTTCTCTATTTATTTATTTCTATTATCTCTATTTATTTTTTTTTTGAAAATTGTCTGTGTAATTGGGCAGGTAATATTTGTGTACAGGATTGTCATTTTTTTATCCGTCAAAATGCATAATGACTGCAGAGCGCTGACGTCAACGTAACTACTGTGATGAACGCTGATGCCACACACATCTGAATGACCAGGTACCCGGAGGAAAAAGGGCAGAGGGGGAATGCATTCTCCAAACTGAAATTTGGTTGCATGCATTAAAGGGGGTACATGACATCACAGTGGAGTCAAAAAATGGATATTGCTTGGATGCCTGTTACTAAGTGTAGATTGGATTTACCACGTTGAAGTAGATATTCCTTGTCTGTTTGTAGAAGTGCGTGAGTGCACAACGGTTTCGCACCCACACAATGCTTCTCCAGGTGTAAAATGAAGAAGATCGATGCATGGGTATTTTAATTTTCATTATCCGTAAAACCCGCCGATTGCACTCTTTCTCCGAGGGCTCATTAAGGATCATCTCACGAGAAATGGTAAATCCTCACATTTGTCTTGAGGGCTGCACAACAACTCATGCCAAATCTGCTTTTGCATGTGTTAATGATTAGAATTGATAAACTGTTCTCTTGCAAGCTCTGAGAGGGTACCATGATGTCTAGAATCTAGTGAACTAGGCACCTGGATAAGGTAACACAGTGTTACTTTGATGTAGTTACCTCTCAAGGTGTGAAATGGCACCAGAAAGGTGTGTCATTTCACGCACATTGAGAGGTTATCACATTACGTCAAAGTTATGCTGTATTACTTTACCTAGGTGCCTAGTTCACTAGACTCTAGACACGCTGATGGTTAGCATTTCACATAAATGCTAAAATATCACCCTTGCCGGGAAGTTCGACAATTTTATCTCCATGGTGCGAGTTGATCGACGTTTCGGGCGCATCCCGAGTCCGTTATCAAGACTAGACTCGCACCATGGAGATAAAATCGACGAACTTCCTGGTGAGGGTGATATTTTACCGTCACACATTTTCAAGTTCCAACCCACTGTTTACAGTTTGTTATTTCACATAGAAATTGTATTTTGTGCAAATCTATCCATGGAATTGGTTGTTTAGTCGTAGCCCAGTGAAAGTGTTAATGATGCATTTGGACTTTGGGTCTGTGGCAACAAAATGTTTGCTTCCGAATGGTCAGTCTTCAGCAGACAATACAACATAAAACGTGGTTATTTTTAGAGTTATTTTATTTCAACATTGATATTTCTTTTGTTTTTTGTCGTCTTCACGTCATCCCTAGCATAAAGTACAAAGTTCTTGAAAGATACAAAGTAAGAAACAACAAACAAATAACAACAATGATAATACAACTGTATGTATGGTGAAATCAAAAACTGATGCAGAGACTATTTTCAAAAACGCTAACAAACAACTCGTGTATTTGATTAGCTCACAGGTTCAAGAAAAAATACTTTTGTTCTGTTCAACATTCCGAGAGGCATCTGTTACGTTCAGCATTCCAAGAGGCTTTGTTTGAGGTTCGTGGAAGGCATTGATATTTGAAAAGAGCTGATGTGCTTAACTTTTTACCAATTTTTTAATTTAATTTAAAACTTTAAATTACAAAACCACCACAAAAGACCCCACAAATTAAAGAATGACAATTTTAAAACTCGCTAAGCGGATCAATTTCGTTGTGTCCTTCACAACATCCTCAACGCAAGTCGCAACTGACGATCACGATTTTCCATGTTGGCGCCGTCGAATTCACATAATTCAGGTCATAATTCACAAAGCTGACGGCGTCAACTTGGAATGCGAATGATTGTCAGTTGCACATCAACTTCGTTGTGAAGTACACAACGAAATTGATGCGCTTAGCGAGTATTAAAATTGTCATTTTTCAATTTGTGATGGAAGTTGAGACAGCAGCTCTTTTTAAATATTCCTAGAGGCATTTCGAAAAGTTACGCTGCGGTACCATTTTTTTGGCATATTGTTTTGGTTTCTGGCTGCCACATTTTCCTGGTGTGCCGATGTCTGGCCGTTTTCCGTTAATAATTATTTTCCTGTGGTGCCTTCTTCAGGAGGTAGTTACCCTCACAGTGCAATGTCAGATGCATGCGACAATGCATGGAGTTGCTGAGCAAAGAAGGCTGGTACGACGCACCGCAAACAAAATGATGTCGTCACAAAAATTGTGGCATCGTTCTGAGGGGCTTCCTCGGGCAAAAACCGAACTGCAAGCAAATCCATGAGCTTGGATGAATACCTCGCAAGTCACGAGTCTCAACTCCACATTGGAAATATTTGTTCATCACATTTTGTTGTTTTTTTTTTGCCCGGGGACGCTCAGCGTTGGAGCCTGGAAGAAACAAATGCAATTTCCTCCAATTTGTTCTGGCTGTGAGTGATAAAATTGTTTCCTAAATGTTTCTTGCTTTTCCTGTTTGGGAAGCACAATTCGGCCTGTGCAAAAACAAAGCCGGGAGCATATTCATTTTTGAACCTTTCCATTGTCAGAAGGATGATGCACCCAGATGCGCAATTGGCTACTGAGTCATAGCCGAGGTTGAGCGTGTCAGTGGTCCATGTGGTGACTCACCGAGCGTGCTAGAAGCATCAGTGCCTTGCCTTGCCTTGAGATTTGGAAACTAAAGATTGCCTTAGTTTTGAAATTTGTCGTTCCCGCATTTCTTCTCTGTCAAGTGTCAACTCATACTTTGTAAATTTTGTATTTAAAATCAATTACAATTTTTTTCTTATTTTTGTATTCACTCATTGTCATTGGTGTTTTACTCGTAAAGTATCTGCACGGGTCATCTTTGCCAAACATGGCATTGGATGAGAGTCTTTGATACTTACTTTTGGGCAGAAGTTGCTTTGATGACATCTCATTCAGTTACACTGGGAAAGGGACATTTTTTCGATTCATGTTGCACCTCTTGAGAATAAAGGTACGTGGAAAATTTTTTCATTTTCATAATGATAAAAGTCAGCCATGGTCATTCTCCCACCTTTAAATCCACATCACCTTGCTTGACAACTTTACCACACGTCATGCAACTCCTCCCCCATGGATTTGTTGTTACTTTGCAAGGGAGGGTATCACCCTTTTAAACTAATTTTTGACTAAAAATCGATATTTCGTTTTCACCCCCATGTTATAGTGCGTTTTTTTTCTCTTTAAAACGGTAAAAATGTCAACTAAGTCTGTTGAAAATTGAGGCCAGAGCATCGTTTTGAAGATCTGGTTTTCCATCGCAAAACAGTCACTCGTGTGCAACCGAAAGGAAGTTTTCGTGCAATTGCTTTTTCCGCCTGTTTCCAGATTTCAAATTAACTCAACTTTTTGAGTTTTCGTCCGATTAGGCTGAAATTGTGACCCATTGTTCGTGAAACTCTGCCCAAAAAGTAGACCACAATCAGCCATATTGGTCCATTTCAGGCAAAGTTACAAGTATATATCCAATTACGGAGCTGGTTTTTTCCATCGCGGTAAAGTTACAAATGCCATAAAACAAAAAGTAATAGTGCTAGGCCTATAAAAGTGGTCTGTTTTTTAGTCCAGCTTTTGTACAGTGTCCACAAAAAATATCAGCCAGATTGGTAAACATACACAAAAGTTGAGTTTAATTTGTTAAAATGCTACTATTTTGAAAATTCTTTTGGTGCACACTGTACAAATTGAATTGACCTCGGTTTGACCCTGCAGAAGTTCAAGTTTGATCAATATCAACCACGAAAAAAAATTTCATGATCCCAAGTCAAGGGATTACGAAGTTAGAAAAAAAAGGGTGATACCCTCCCTTAAGTCACGTTTCTGATTCATTATTTACCCAAACGTGTGCTTCCAGGTATGGCCTCATGTTTGTTGAAGACAATTTTTTTTCAATCAGGCCAATTCTTGTAAATTCCATTGAAAAACGTCCACTGTGTACAAAAGGCAAGAGACATCAAAACATAACAGTAAAAATGTACCACCGATTTTCATAATTTAAAAAAAATGTAAGACCAAAATGTTGTGCTCTCGTTTTAGTCTACCTCTAAATGTAAATCTTAGGTACTTTCATGTTACGATACGTTATGAGTCTATGAATTTCTTCGGGTACAGAAAATGTTAATATTTCCTTCATTGTCCGTCCCGTCATGTTTGAAATGTTGTCCCCAATCTACGTGTCTCCTGAAGATGCAGCAACCCTCATTGCATTGCACAAAAGCTCCATTTGTTGGTCATTTTCAAATTATTGTAGAATGGCATTCAATTTGTTTCAGGCTTTGCATTGTAATTTTTATTTTTTAAGGCATTACTTTCTTTATTTTTGCATGCCTTAGGCATTGTTTTCGACGATTAAGAAAATCACCGAAAAGAATCCTACATTATAAATTTCAAAAATGGGCTTGTCTGATGAATTTGGGATGAGTTCAGATTTCCGATTCATGTAATTAGAATTATCGAAATTTTATGTGTAATGGACATAGCGGTAACAGACGAAATGAGCCATTTGAACAAGTGAGAATAGGTAAAGTTGCATTGGGATGCAGGAACGTTACGCTAAGGGTAGGTGACATGATGATTGAATTTTATGCCCTGGAGAACGCAGGTCCTATTCGCAGTTGCTCATCAGGGATCCATACCAAAAGTCAGGGAATTGCATAAAAATATGCTAAAAGTCGTAAAATCAGGCATCGGGAGCCTTAAAATGATCGAGAAACATCATTTTGGGGCCAAAATGAACACCAAAATTTCAAAATAACTTCAGCTTCTGGGGGACTCAGTTCCCCCGGACCACCTGCCACAGATCCCGCCCATTGGAACCTCGTTGGGGCTTTTGACATTTGGACTTTTGACATTTTACAGCGACACTTAATTTTGGTGAGGCAGAAAAATGGATCAGCAAAGGTCAGGGAAATGTATCAACAAAAGTCGGGGAAATGAAATTCCAGAAAATTCCCCTGCTCATTTTGTCTGTTCCCTGTATGTCCGTTAAGAATGTTGATAAATGATAACACTGATAACTGAATCGGATTTCTGTCTGGTGGATCGTGGCACCAGGCAAAATTTGAATAGGATGAACCTGAAAATCAACCCAACTTCTTGAAAAAAGCAATTTTTGAAATCAGGGGAAGACAAAAAATGTAAAATTGCAAAGCCTCAAGCATGTTGAATGCCTTCGTAAGCTTGACACGGAACCATCGCTGCGCCTGCCCACTGCATGTGGTGCAGGAAACCTGGGTGTGGTGCTTGGTCTCGGCTGACTGCCACAACCTCGATCTCATTCCCCTCCCTGTCTCAACTCAAGTATTGAAATGGGTAGAGGTTTTAGACCTTTCAGATACTTCAACAATGTCAATACCAAAAGAGGACAAAATACTCTTGGTGTGACAGAGATGCGTCAAGTATGGAAAAGGAAAGAATGTGGTTGGCGCCATATCCCAAGGACATATTCCATATCCCAAGGACCCCATATTGTCTGTCTGTTTTGATTAGCCTAAGCTGCGTCTTGTATTTCGATTTTTTAATGTCTGGTCCACCGTTTACAATCTCTGTACAAATTTTATAAGGTAGTAGGTATCACAAATGCGTACATAAAACACTTTTTTCGATTTAAATCAATACAAAATTCAGATTAGTAAAAAGAATAGAATGCTGACAGTAAAGCTCAGAAGATGTGGTCTATGTTGGTTTTACCGTGTGCTCTTCAAACATTCTGTGCTACCTTATGCGCTTCGTAACATTCCTAGCTTCCTAGTACACTCGGGAAACATTCCCTGCAGTTGTGTGCACTGGAAAATATTCGTGAAGAAGGATATAACAAGATAAATTCTGAGATCAGTTTTAGTAGTTTAAAAAGGAAGACAAAATTTCATAGTACCATGAATAGAGCTTGCTCACATTGTGAATAAGACGATATGTAAATTTACAACATTCATGTGCTTACTTCGCCTGAAACTATTTCGTCTTTCGTCACAACTGGGACTTACTGTACTAATTTTTGGGCTAATCAATACTAAGATGCACAATAACCACTGCACCACCGAAATGTGCAGACAGTCTGAATATGCTCTGAAATGTGCACAAATAGACAATGTGAATGTGCACTGAAATGTGCACAAACAAAATCTGAATATGAACTGAAATGTCCACAAACAGAAAATCTGGTTGTACACTGAAATATGCACAGACAGACAATCTGAATGTACACAAAATGGCAATCTGAATGTGCACAGAAATCTCCATAGTGAAAAACTGGGAGAATACCCGAATTTGTATCCTAGTGACATCCAGAAAATGCATCTCGTGCACTTGGATGAGCCACTTCTTGCTCCGTCCAAAAGTGCCACATCTTCAACTGTGTCCGGCTTGCGTGAGTCTTTGTAGCGCAGTGATGCCACAATTCAGCAAATTCAGCCGCAGTTCAGCAAATAGTGTGTAAAAATCACTTTAACGTCTGCAGTCTAAAGTTGCGTCTGCACGAAGCGGTAAGCAGAGTCTGGACTTCGTGTTGAAGCAGCTGCATTTTATTGGACTTAAAAGGTTAAGAATATTGTAAGAAACACGTGCCTTTTTGATGGCGGAAAACTGCCGAATTTCGTTAGGAATCGTGCAAGGAATTCTTTTGCAGTTGACTCGTTAGGAATCGTGCAAGGAATTCTTTTGCAGTTGACTAGGCTTGGCACAATAAATGGATAAATCTCAAAGCCAGAACGGAATGTTCATTTTGTTTTTTGTTTAGATACAGAACAAATGAATGTGCAGTCTGATCACAAGTGCGATAAGGTACATCGAAACAACAAATGAGGAACCTCCCTTTGTTGTACAATTCGGTCCCATCCATAGAATACTATTTATGTACACACTTGTACAGTTTAGTATGTACACTTTACTTGCGTGAAAAGTACACTACACGTCAGTGTTCTTCTGTACGCTGAGAGCATCCATTTGTTCGAGGATGAATGAAGCTGTCTCTTTTCTGATCGATCCGATGTGGGTTCGCAGCAGGTGGAGTTCCCTGTTGGCCACCTCCAGCTGGCATCGCAGGACTTCACGCTCCTTTTGGAGATTGTCACGTGCCTGAAAAAGTTCAAGGTTAGAAGTTCTGGTGACACTCTTGTAATCTGTATCCAGGAGTTCAGCCTCAAGGGATGAGGCTTTTGAATCAATGGGCACATGTGGATTGATGGTACTTTCTGTTCTGCACTATCAGCGGGGTGTTTAAAAAATTCGGGTCCACAGGGAATGACTATGACATCTTCCAATGCAGTCACCGTCCTCTTGAAGAATGGAGTCTTATGCAATTCTGGACCCCATTCTTCCTCTGCGGACAAGAGAATGTAGATGGCAGTACAGATTTGTATTCTGAACAACATACAGCTCGTGGAAAACATCATGTGCCCGTAGAAAACATAATGTGACCACTAGAGCGGTTTATGGCTCCAGACCTTTCGTGCACCCTTTACTCGGTGGGCACAGGTCCCGCAAGGTTGGTCACCACCTGAAACATTCAACTCATGTATTGCTGTTGGACCAGAGCTGGCATAAAAAGGCATGAGTAATGTGTTTAGTGCTTATGCTGAAAGATGCAAACCATGCTAATTTTGGGGCCTGTCCTGTTTCTCTTGAGGAAGCGGGTTTTCATGGTTGCATAGACCAGTTTCATCAAGTGTGTTCCCTTGATAATAGTGTTTCCTTTTGTTAAAAATGCATTCCTTCTTTTTCTGCGATTGCATTCATTGCCTTGGCAAGTGTTGAAATGTTTTTTTGTCCAGTTGGTTTTGAGTGTTTGGGGATTTGAATGGGTCTTATAGATTCCAAAATAACTTCAATGCTCATCATGGGCACACGGGATTTGACGATAACTATGCATGCTATGCAAAAATCTTCCACACCTTTTTGGTGAAGAGAATTTAACTTTTTGATTTGAGAGTTTTTGTCCAGACGAAATAGAACTAGTGGGTTGTGTCTGCCACATGGACACGTGATAGCAATAGGCAACTTGCTTTGCGAAATGCATTTTCCCAGGAGAAAAAGAAACTGAATAAACAAATGATAATCGGAAACTAAACAACTTCAGTCATTCCACTCCATCAAAAAATTAGTGGATGAGGTGCCAGAACATCCCCTTCTATTACTGATCAGTTTTGCCGCAACAACCATTACAGCTGATGGAACTTCACAAATCAAGTTTCATGCTGGGTGGTGCGTTGCATCACGGTGAAAATAAGTCTTGGACAAACAATTGCTTCTTTCCTTTTTTTGTATTTTCAAATTTCCAAGACGATTGGTATGCAGGAAATCATCATCATTTACTTATTTCCAGTTGATTTCCAGATTTTTTTGCGAGAATCACTCACCTGTTCTGTTTGCAGCAGTTTCTCCCTCAACTTCTTTGCATTCTCGGCACACAGGCACATATTCTCTTTCGGAGCAATCACACTTTCGCATTGCTTCACCTGATTAGCAGGAGATGCAGTTCTCGATGCTGCAGCACTACTCTTCGCAGGACTGCCACATTTTGCAGCAGGACTTGTGTCACCACTGCTGAAAACACTTCGACCACCGTGGCTGAATACTGTCGACAGTGATGATGCATCACTCATCTTGCGGCGCAGCGGCAGACTAACACTGCCAAGCGTTGAACGACATGTTCCAGAAATCGACCACTTCCTGGCTCGATCAGGCACTAAGCTGGCACTGATTGTCACTTGTGGTGCACTTGCTGAGGTGTTATTGGTGCTAGAGGTTGTCAGCAAGGATCCACTTCTGTTTGTACTGGGCGCACAAATACTTCCCCTCGGTGAGGAAGAATGCCCGTGACCTGGGCCAGACCCAAGTTTGGGACTGCCTGGGACAGAGTGGAATCCTGCCTTCAAGGCAGAGAAGAAGGTACTTGTTGTACTGATCGTTCCCGGACTCGAGGGCAGCGAGTCTGCCTCGTCGGCGGAATTGTTCCGTGAGTTTGGCTGGGATTCGGTGAGGATTGCTGAGGGTATCAGCGGTGAGCGGCATGGTAAAATGCCTCCGGAGCCACAGTGGTGGGAGCAGTATGAGCACACTTGGGATTTACTGGAGATGGCGGAACCCTTGAACCGTGGCGACCTTCGAACACGAAGATCGCCAGACCTGCTATTCGATCTTGACAGGCTTAACTCTGCTTGGTACCCAGGTAGAGTCCTGCTGCATGTTGACGAAGGGCTTGTCGTTCCTGGAGGTAGCCCTCCGATACTTATGATACTGCCACTGCTATCTCTGTTAGCTTTAGGACTCGGTGGTGATTCGGACTCGGAATGACTCAGCTTCTTCTTCCGGCCGAACTTTCTTCTATGTGAAAGAGCTGGACTCGATTCTGGAAAGAGTGAAAGATGTTTTTGACAGTGGAATTAATTTTGCAATCCTGAAAGAGCGGATGTATGGAAATCTGCCAGTATTGGGGCATGCATATTGTTCATCATCGTTTTGTTCAATTTGGGATATTTGTCATGATTCAATATTTAGTTTCATGCCGTCTTTATGCACTTGTCTTTTTGTGCACAATCTGTGTCACATACATTATGCATTTGCCTTTATTTTTTACATCACACTAAACACCGTTGAGACACCGTTTTGGTGGCTTTTGTCACCCGCAACGAGTAATGTGAGCGAATTTCGACCCTAATCACAAATCAGCCACTCCGTCCAGCTGCTTTGTGAGGTTAAATTGGATGACGGCAGATTTTAGGGTGGAGGTTTGGTAATATCTCTGTGCCAAAAAGAATGACTACCTACCTTCCAAACAAGACTCATAAGTCTGTCATTTTGAAGTGTAATGATAAAATAATGTCCAAATAATCAATTTGCCTAAATCCAAGGCATTACACCCTCCATACCAAAAGTCTTCTTCATGAGTTCATTATGAACTTAGGCTCATTGTCAAGTGCTTAGGCCCACAGCCAATGTCAACATGTACTGCAAAACATCATGACACTCGTGCAAGGTGTGAAGTTGCATCAAGCCCTGTTGAAATCAGATGGCCCCTTGCCAGACGTTTAAAATTTATCCCATGTTCGAAGACTTTTGGTTGACTCTGAACAACGTGATTTTCTGGGAAGGACTTTTTGCGATTGGAATAAAAGGGCATCAAAGCCATAAACCTCATCTGACAAGTCCTGATTTCCAAGCGGGGTGTGCAATTTATTGCAAGTTGCGAGAGTTGGGTTTCTCACTCACCTGACTGGGGTCTGTTCCGACATTCCATCACAATCAGGTCCTTGCAGTGTTTGTGGGCATTGAGACTGCATTCACGACATTTGTATCCTTGTTTTATCAAGCCCCAAAGCTAAATGACATAGGAATAAAGAGTGCATTAAGATGAGATAAACTACAGTTGGTCGAAGTGGACTATGCTGTAAGTTGTCGATGATGAGAACAGTTTACAGACAGAGAAGACAGGCTTCCGTTTCTTTGGAAGGCAAATCTGTCTGTGTAAACCGTGCTTGAGATTGTCCATTTTCTCAGTTGCATCAAAATTTTCCAAAGTTCGTCACGTGCAAAGTCCAAAAGTGTGACGAGACAAATTTAAGTGTTTTCAGAAATTGATAGCAGGTCTACAAAAAACAGCTTGCCGACCATTGCGGATCGGCTTTAAATGCTGGCTATACATAAAAATAAGTCTACAGAAATGGGTCTTTCTAGTTACTTTTCAGTTGCCATCTGACACTTGTTTCAATGCTGTCTGACACTTTTTTTTCTTTGATGACAAAAATAAAGAAAAAAAGTTGATGGCAACGCTGTAGAGAAAAAACGTGGGAAACAGTCACACGTTATACCACGATGGAGGACTGAGGAGGCGGGTTGCTAAAACCCCAATTTTTAAACAGAAAAATAAATAGAAAATTTGGAGGATGTCGACACTCTCGGTTGTTTTCTCAAATTGCTGTTTTTACCTTTTCATTCAGCATTTGCTTGTTGTTTGCACGTTGTTTTAAAAAATGTTCTGTTTTTACAATCTCCCTTCGTTAAAAACCCATTCAAACAAAATTTTTCAAACAAACCCCTTGACTATTCTGAATCCGAATAGTAGGCAATTTACATCAAACTTTCCTCCGTAACAGCCTCTGGAAAATCACTTGTTGTCAGATATTTTCTTCCCCGAAAAACGCAGAATAGAAAGCATACCAATCCTGTGCAGTGGCCGCAGTAGGTTGGTCTGAAATAGGTGGTCTCGTGAAAGTCGTGTTGGAATCCACTTTTCAGTGCATGGCAGTTGGCCCTTGTGAAATACTTTTTCATTTCCACCTTGCTTATCATCCCATCCCTGAAAAGAGTAGAACATTGCATTTTCAAAATATATTTGCCTCAGCATGTCCAAAAGACAAAAATATTTGTGTTTCAAGGATGAGTTTTCAAAAACAATAGCGATAAGCACTAACAGTCCCAAAATGGGTGAAAAACCAAATTCATCGCACCCAATTTCAAATGTCTATACCGGCAGTACCGGAGTTCAAGCTGCAACGTAAATTTGCATCTCACACACCTTGGGAGACTTCAAGCTGAGATGCGGTGGGCTCTCGGCTCCCGTCTATTCTGGAGTTTGCTGACCTAACCTCACAGCTTAATTTAAAACTCAAATCTCTAATATTCGAGTAGGTACTCATTGAAATTAGTTTACAAACGCACGAGTACTCATTGAAATTAGTTTTGAGTCACATTCAAATTAGCTGAGAGACGAGTGTTGAAATTGGTTTTCATACGAGTACTCATGAAATAAGTTCGAGAATCGTTGAAATTGCAAAGAAATGTGCACTCATTGAAATTGGGTCACATACGACAAGGAAAGATGCGAGCCTCATTGAAATTGGCAACTTCAGGTAAAATGCAAGTTCTCATTGAAATTTGTAAACGAGCTCAAAAATTGAAATCAGTCAATAAACGAGTACTCATTGAAACTGGTTTATATACGGGTAATTGAAATTTCTTAACAGATGAGTACTCATTAAAATCAGTTAAGTACTTACTCATTTGAATTAGTTTCCAGTTTCTACAAATCCTCATTGAAATTCGTTAATGGGCAAGTGCTGTTTGAAATTGTTTTATGCTGTTTATGTAGTCATTGAATTGTCATTTAAACGAGTACTGCTTGAAATTTGTTTTCTCTAAGTCCTCATGTTTTTTCTGTGTTTGGAGAAGAATTAACCAAGTTTCTGTGCATCAGGTTCTTTTTTATTGTTATTAGGGTCATAAAAATTGGATGTTTTTTAGTTTGCTTTGTTTTTATTTTTTGTGTCTTTTTGTTTATTCAACAAATGTTTTTTTTTGTTTATTTGGAGAAAATTTCATACCATTGTTAAGGTTTTTGTATTGTTTAATATTGTTTTTTTTTTTCATTTCCGTGGTATGCCTCCTTTTTGGGGTTTTGAAGTGATTGATTTTTATGTAGTCTTGTGGAGATTTTATTTTGTATTTTCTCATTTGTCGGGTTGTGTTTAATATGTTTTTTTTCGTTTTATTTGTTCCAGGATAATTTGTATCGTGATATTGTTTTTATCGTTATTATTTTTATTGGTTTTTTAGTTCATACGCGTATATTCGAGTAATCTTTGAAATTAGTTTTTTCGAATACGAATCATCTGAAATTTGTTGACGATTTTGTCTTTTGGAAAAAGCACGACAACATTTCAAATGCGAATGTTGCATGAGCACCCTCAGGCTACCAGGCAACTCATATTCTGAGATAATGCCAAATCTGCCTTTGAGGCATAATCTTGCTTGACTGCGAGTAAATAATTATGCATAAAATGTAAAAAAAAAACATTTTGTATTGTTTCAACCAGAATACTTGAATGTTGACCAAAAGTTTGGTTTTTTTTTTTGAAAAATCTTTTCATTCACTGAGTTTGAAAATTATATATTCTGCCAATTTTTCGCTCGTTGATTGCAATTGGCTTGAGCTATTTTCTGAGAATTGGGGATCTGTTAGTTTGTGGAAAAAGCTTCGAACTTCGAAAAAGCTTCAAACGTTTTTGTGTCTATTACAGTCTGTCAGAACAGCAACTTACTGATCGGCGTCCAAGACACAAAACGAATCGATGAATGGAAAGTTTCCAGCTATGGCTCTGAATTCCTCCTGACTGATATATCCATCATGATCGTGGTCATAGTTCTTGAACACTGCTTCAACCATCGCATTGACATGTCTCTCTATGGTCACTTGGTCAGGTGGTGGACAGATTCCCGATGCCCACTCGGCGAACACCGGCGGCCTTGTTGGAGATGTTTGTGGCTGTAACAGATTGATTGAGAAACGGCAAGATAACAATGTACTTGTATTTTTACGAATGTCTCAGGTGGCAGGCAGGAAGCGACTCCGAAACTCCTTGGGATAAAGTTTTACCCACCACGTTTCAAAATGCGGGCATTATGCGTTACCTCGTTCGACCAAAAACGGGTCGATATGGCTTTGCCCATATTTTTCCAAGTATCAAGTTGGCAACAGTGCAGGTTGGTACAGCAATCATGTCAACGGGCAACTCACCCATGGCATCGGAGACTCCAGTATGCTCTTCCCGGTCACCACGACCAACCCAAAAGAGCCTTCGTTGCCATCTATGAAGTTGGGTGGGTGTGTTGCCAGCTTTCAAGTTCACAGCAACAGAGATTAGTTGCTAGATCCCAAGTTCACCAGCAACAACGGAGAATAGCTCTCAGCTCTCCAGTTTATATCAGGAAAGGAGATCAGCTGCTTTCTCTCAAGTTCACAGTGGCAAAGGAGTTTTGTTGTTAGCTTCAAGTTCACATTGACAGATCAGTTGCTTGCTCTGAAGTTCACAGTGACAGGAGATTCTTAGCTCTCAAGTTCACTGCAGCGAAGGAGAGCTCTCAAGATCACAGTGACAAAGGAGAAAAAATCAAAGCTCGAAAAGTTCACAGCAAAGAATAAGATTAGTTGCTAGCTCTCAAGTTCGCCACAAACTGCAGCAGACACTGCATCCCGAGACATTTTGTCCTGCTGCAGTACTTTCTTCGGTACGGAGGAAGTCTTCCCATTTCCTGAAATCAGTCTGGTACCCAGAAAGCTTGGCGGATGATTGCCAATCATACGCAGGCATCATTGCTATTGCTCAGTCGACTATGCAACTTATTGCCTTCGATCCTTATTGATTCAGTTGGTGGATCTGTGTCATGGAAATTTGGTTTCAATTTGGCACAACGCTCTTCTGTTTTGGCTTGCAGTTATTCAGTTGCTGGGAAGGTTGCATTCATATACGAAATATGTTGCGGATGAGGAAATTTAGTTGCTACTGAATCGTTTTTACATGCTTTGCACATTGTATTGGTGCACAGCCGCTGTTCATGATATCATTTTCTCTACGCTGTGCACAAACATGCGGAACCCCTCTCCATTCCAGGAAAGTTTCAATTGGCTTGAGGCGCTGTTGAGCGTTCGATATTCGTGGAAACACGAAGTATGAACGTCTTGCTGGAGAAAAAGCGAGTTCAAGATATCAAAAAGCTCTGGAAAAAGTGAAAAAATGGCTTCGTTTGTTGTGACCAACCGAGGTGCTGTTTCTTGGTTCTCTGGCCAGTGATAATTCGTAGATTTCCTCCTCCGAATATGCCAGATCCATGGAGACCTGTAAAAACAAAGCGGTTCAGCTTTACAGTCAGCAGCTGTACATGAGGATACGCTAACTACTGGGACGTTTTCTCGACCTTATAGGCGGATATCGAGCAGTAGGTTGACAACAAGCAAAAGACAGTGAGAGTAGGATGATTTAGTTTGGTTTGCTTAATTTGAAAAAAGGGCAGGCAAAACGTTGATCACGTCCCGAAAGTTGGTTTTACCAAAAGCAGCTGCCGATTAAAAAGTTTTACCAACAAAGCACCACAATAGTGGATCGATGATGTCCAATTGCCCTTTCACTGTTGGCCAAGTGGCTTATGTCACTTTCATTCAAGATTTGGTTCCTTTGTCTTGAATTCTCTCCACACTTACACAGGATGATGAAGGTAAACTGAAGAAAATCACAAAAGATTTTTATGCTTGGTGGCGAATCACCCGTTGCTGAATGCCTAAATTCATTTTTTTTTATTTGTCATTCTCACATTGAGTTTTTCTGCCCCATAAATGCTCGCAATGACCGTGGTCCAGGATGAAAAATTGAAATCACTTTAATAAGCGAGTCAGAGGGACATTCTCAAAAGTCTTGACACACGATTGCTGGTTGCAAATCTTCAATCTGTTCTTGTGTGACCGTTTCGGATTTCTTTCAAGAGCTTCGGGTTGTCAACAGACTTTTGCAAAGAGCTGTGTGACAACCAGAATCGATTGTCAGAAAGGGGGAGAAAGGGTACACAAGGATACCTACATACTCGTAAATTTCGACGCATACAAATTACCTACCGCTGTCGAGGCTCGCCTCTGGCTTTCTCCTTGGGGTGTTGTAAGGCATAAGCACCACTTGTCTTTTTACCCTTTCAACTCTTAATTAAGTGAGCTCATTTCGTGGCTCATTTCCATTAGTTCATTTTTGGACAAATTTATTCAAGTGCAGAGGAAATATTAACCTTGATTAAGATTTCAATCGGTACAGCTCGTATGGGTATGCTCGTGGAAAATTTGCCCGGTAGAACACCATACATGAACTGCCACATTAATAGCAAACCACTAAGGTCAGAGAAATTGTCTTTCATTTCAGTTTTTCAAGGTGCCTACACGTTTTTGTTGATTTAAACCCCCGTTTATGCGAACGGTTTCGGTCGTCGCTGGGGGAGGAAGGGGGAAACCAAGCCCGTGAGGGCCAGATAACAAATCCCCCCCTTGCAGCCCATGAGAACTGCAGGCAAATAAAGACAGGATGGGGAAGGAAGTCTTCGAGGAAAGCCTTTTACCACATCCTCTCAGCTGGCTTCTGCCACAAGCCAGCGGCACTGCCACTGCTGTGTACACTGCAATAACAATGGCTCCCTTTTCGCTCCCCACCCCACCCAACTTTGAACCTTCGATCCGCAAAATTTGTCCGGTCCATTGTCAGATCACAACTTCTTGGGAAGGAAAAGGGGCAAGGATACCCAACTTCAACCGCCCCACTCGAAATCAGTCAGCCATATTGAAATCGATTACTAAGTACTAACTCACCCTCAAAGTATTGACTAGATCCATGCTAACATCTATCGGTGGTTTCCCCATCTGTGCCTCAGCCAATTCATTGAATATTATGTACAATTGGGCCAGCTTGCGGACGTTGACCATGTCATCTTCAACAATGTCTGGCAGTGCCACATGTAAGGCTATAAGGTCACGTAGGTGAACGCCCCTGAAGGAAAAAAAAAACGTTTAAAAAGGCATGAGAGAGATATGAACCCTTCGCGCACAACTAGCCTTTTTGTCAGATGCAGGAAATAGCGTAAGCAAGCGAACATAGCATAAAGATCCAGTGGGTCGTTTTTTCAGTTTGCTCATCCATTGTGCAATTGGGCTTTTTGGGTTTTTTACCACTATGTTTACGCAGTTCTTGAAAGTGTCTGCAATGCCGCGTCAGAATGGTCAGATTATTTGCATCAGACTTTTTCAGACAGTTTGTCCACAACAGATTGTCACTTGCAACAATGTGCAACGGAAAACATTAGAGCATTGCCCATTGTTACAAGTGACTATCTGTTGTGGACAGACGATCTGAAAAAGTCTGACGTGAAAAATCTGTCCATTCTGACGCGGCTTACAGACCGAATTTCTCCATGTCATTCATTTGGAGATCTGCAACGGCGTATAGAGTGGTATAAAACTCGCCGCAAAATGCGTAGAATGTTCAGTTTCTGTCAGTGCAGCTGCCGCCGCGACTACCCTAAAGCTGCGTGATTCCCGAACTCAAGGACTGACACCAAAAATAATGGAAACCATGTTTAATAAGGATTAAGGCCTTGGACCGTTTTACACTCTTCGTTGCTGATGCTGTTCCTGCTTAAGCACTTTCACGTTTTTTGCTTCTGCGTACGAAAACATTTGGGTATTCCAAAAATATCATGATTCCGGGTATCAATCAACAAAAAGGTCGGAACCTCCCACGAGAGAAAATTCATCTTCCATTGTCATCAGAAGTTCTCTCTCAGACACGCGAGAACAGAAATCTGAATAGAGAGTTCCTTTCGGTGCCGGTTTTCCCTTCTGTTTTCTCCGGGAAAGGTTTCAGGTTGGGTTGTTGGTGGTGTGAGATCACGAATGCACGAATCTGATTCGTGCATTCGTCAACAAAAATTTTCAAAAAACGGTAGTCGGAACGTAGTCTGAAAGATCTTTTCTGTGCACCTTGTAGGCCATTCTATGACCAGATAGCTATTTTCAGCATTTGTGTAAACATGCAGTCCATTAATCAAAATACAGTTTCCATTTCTGGGCTTATCAGCATAGGCCTCGTACGATCATCGCTAATATTCAAATTAGCTATAATTCCAGTTAATTCTGCTAGGCTAATGAGCCTAGCAGAGCACAATGATTGGACGGAACTCTGAACTTCTGGCATTTTGTGGCCATGAAGGCACAGGGGGTTCTAATAGGTTCAATAATCGCCGATCAAAAGCTTCCAATGAACAAGATCTGTCGATCGCAGATGCGCAAGTGCGAGTGGTGAAATTTTATCCCGGTTGAAAGTGGTGATTCCCACTTGGTATCATCATTTTCCGCCTCCTCCAATAAAAGAGACCGGATAAACGTCAGGTTGGGCTCACAACAACCGTCGGATGATCCAGTGCGGATTAGCGCTAATCCGAGGTTGCAGAGTAATTTTTTTCCATTGAAGTAAATGGCGAAAATTTAATTCGCAACCTCGGATTTGTCAAATCCGCACTGGATCACCCCACGTACAGGGAGGCAGTCAGCTCGACGTGACGTCAGGTGTGCTTCGCCGCGATAAAACTAGAAATTGGTTTCTGTGAGGAATGCTTCTTTTTCCATTGTTGCGAAGCGAGCACACTTTTGACAATGTGCGAGCACACTTTATGACAAATTTTAAAATCGCGCAGGCGATTTTAAAATTCGCGGAGAATGTCCAACCTTTTTGTTCGGCCTACGAATAAGAGCAAAATAAATCTGCAGGATTTATATCCACAGCCAGATTGCAATTCCTTCAGGATCGAGCTTGAGCTCCAGCCTTCATGAAAACTTTCCATTGGCCCGGCTAAATGATGCTCTTTTCGTCGCGCTCATGTTTCAAAAATCAGCAAGTATATTGCTGTACAGCATCGGAAAAATTAATGGAGCCACTAACGTAAATTAAATGGCAGAAATGGTGTTGCCTCCGAAACTTTCCTTCACTTGCGTCCTTTTTTTCACAAAGAAAAAAGTGTCGTGTTTCATCAACATGTTGTGACATCTGTTTCACAAGTTTTGTTTCAACAATTTCATTGCATACATTTTCGAAAAAACACTTTCGATTTTTTTCTTCTTCGTTTGGTTGGACTACAAAGGAAAAACTTTGGTGCTAAATTTTCGTCGCGGAATCAAAAATATCATTGACTACCGAAACTGTATTTAAATTGCATATGTGTGGTTCCATTAATTTTCCAGGCACTGTGCATCTGATGCGCGATGCCCCTTTAATAGGTTTTGGAATGTTTCATTTCATGATTTCATTCGGGTTTTATCAGTCGTCGTGCCTGTCCATTGGGAGCCAGTAAGCGTGTCAAGACACTTGGTTTGTGCACAAAACTACAATGTGTATTGCATGTTTCGGCCTCAACTGTGTTCTTCCAAGAGCAGTGGAACCTGACGAAGAACTTCCTTGCAGATGAAAAGTCAACTCGCTAATTTGCAGAGGAGCAAGGCAATCCCAGCAAGAAGCCCCTTTGTAGATCAAAAGCTGCAATTTGTACCAACTGCAATGATGTGTGTTGCATACGCGATAATTTTTCCAGGCGCATTGCAATTCCTGGAAGGAACGCATCAGAAGATCGAAGCTGCAAAAACTCTATTTTTCTCCAATTCACGAAGAAAGAGATGCGAGCAAAACCAAAAACCAAGTAACTGAGGTGTGCTGTGGCCTGAAACGCAAAGCACAAAGTTTCGTTGCGGTGGAATGACTGTTTTCATACATGTGTTTTTCCCATTTAACTGTTTCTTCCGAAACTTTTTTTCTTTCTTTTTACTCTTATGTTGGCGGTCGAAATTAAAGCGTCAGATGTAACAGAGCTTTTTGGAGCAGATTTTGACCTCGGTTATCAAAAGATGATTTTTAATGTCTGCAGCATGAAGTTTTTGTTAAAATCTGAACATCTGGCAATTTTTGCATGTTATGAGTACATTAATTCCGTCGCCGCTTTACATGGGACAAAAGGGTAAAACCGACCACATGGATCTCGTTATCACGCCACCGTTCCGGCAAAGCAGGAGGGGAGATGTTATATTTCGACCGGAAAAGCTTTTTCCAGCCTGGACCGTCGAACTCGAACCTGCCTTTTCCTTTTGTCCAGGTGGAGTTGTGGGTCACTTGTGAAACTCTGGCCAGCGGAATTCCAACAGCCTTCTTGGGGTCGGCTTTAGTCCAAACAAAAATTGTTGTCATTTTGGATCGGAGGACCTTTCACTCAAGGTTTTGACCATGCGGTGACCACCCGTCATTTTTCCAATAATTGCCGCTCAGAAAGTTGTCCGAAGTCCCTCAGTCCCTCCCCTTTGATGAGTCCAAATCTGTCCTTGCGCAGTTGCCAGCTTTCACTGCGATCATGAGAAACTTTAAAATTCCTTCCCTAACCTATTTCTGATGAAACTGCTCGTCCTGTACGAAGTAGGTACCTGTCCTGGTGCTTTGAGTGCAGCCACCAAACATTGTCCACACCGTGTTCCACTTGATGCTTAAGCTAAACTCATTTCCGCGTTGAAATTTCTATCATTTTATCAGTTTGCATTGTTGCAAAAATTCTATTCAAGCCGCAAATATTCTTGCGAGCATCCGGTGTGTACGAAAATGGAATGGGGTTTATACAGATACAACAAAAGTGGAGAAATTTCACTTTAGTGGAGAAATACTTTAGTGGAGAAATTTCAACGACCCGGTTTATGGTTTATACTGGGGCCATCAGATTTCAACATGACTTGATGCAACTTTACATCTCCTTAATACGAATTCATGATGTTTTGCGGTGCATGTTGCCAATGATTTTGAAGATCGTCTGAGAGTTTTGACGGAAATTTTTGGCAAGATTGTATAAATGTGCTGGAGAGGGATTACCGGGACCGGTGACTGGGGCAGAACGAACTGAGGCAGAAGTGGACTGAGGCAGAATTTTTGCATTTTTGGAAGCTGATTTTTTTCATTTCTGCGGGTTAGGTTAGGTCAGGTTAGGTTAGGGTTATGACAGGTGTAAGCTACCATCTCCAAGCAAAAATTCCCTCCAAAACTCCCTCCTTTGTCCAATTCTA